>APFE030263877.1:476863-503101 GCA_000404065.3 Pinus taeda
AAATAAATTTATATTAATAAACGTTTTCATTTTAAAAATATAACTAGTGTAGATTCATTTTAAATCTAGATTTACCAAAGGTTGAGAGATCAAATTTTTTGAGATACAAACCTCTATCTACTTGAAGTGATAAAAATTTGGATCCCTCTCAACTTTGGTAGATCCAGATTTAAAATAAATCTAAATTAGGGTATCAATTAATGTTAAGTATATTATGTATTCCTAACAAATTTATCTTTCATGTAAATTGCATCTATTATTAGAATGTAATGAAATTTATAATATTTAAAGATTTAAATATGGTTTATATTTTCACTATAACACATTGAAGATTATAATATAATGCTTCATTTTCATTCATAATATTTAATATTAAATTTTCAAAAAAACTCATGTAACATTTTTATAAAACTTTCCTGTAATGCTTGTCCCCAGTCCCTAAATTTAAAAATTTAGCATCCGAATCCATAGAAACTAAATTCTTACCATATTTACTTACCTTGACGTTGTCTGTAATATTTAATTGACCACATGAATGAGGAATTAAGGATTACTATCTAATATGCAACGGAATTAGGCCTTTAAATTTCAAATCCAAAAATTTAATAAAAAAGAATAGCAGAAATAAAAATAAAATTCCAGAAACACAATATATTTAGACAACTGGGGAACTATATACATATAATTAATGAAATTATTATTAATATAATTTATAATGTAATAATTTAATGTCAAAATAATTTAATACAAAATATATATGTAAGATAGGTTTTCCATTGTTTAAAAAAACACAATGTTATAAGTGAGGCACTGCCGTGTGCTTTTGGATTCAGATATCGCCAAAACACCTAGCAGGCAGCAACTGGCATTGGCGTAATTTCCATTTAGGTAGCGATCAGAACTCCACCGTTGCCAGAACCGCACGTCTGGAGTTGCTTGAATAGTCCGCCATGGCCACAAAACCGAAGTCGTCGGCGCACGTTCATGTGAATGAGGAAATAAAGGGATTGGGCGCAGCTGGTAGGAATCCCAGTGAGCAGCCGCGTCAGTCGCCGATTCGGTTGTGGTTGGGAGAGAATGTGCGCAGTCACAATCCTGCGACTGAGGTGACTGGTGTTAACCATTCATCTTCCTGGGTAAACAGTACGCAACAGCCTCATCATCCTACAACGGAAAACCCTATCCCTACATCATTCGACTTGAATCTTCCGCCTCCTCTGTCAATCAATTTCACTCTTTCCCCGTCAGCAAAAGAGAATGATCGACATGAGCGTTCCCTACTTTCACTCGATAGCAAGATCCGGACCGAGGGCAGCGCTTCCATCGGCCATGTACGAAAGAGGCGGCGGTGTGATAGGCACAAGATATCAAAGAACGCACATTCGAGAGAAAGAAACAACCAGGAGACAGAAATGGGCATTGCCCACAACTTCCGCGACGAGGAAATTGGATTTCAGTGCCTCTGGTTTGTTTCCTGAATCCTTCTTCATATATTTAGGTTTAGGTTTTTGTTGTTTTGAATATAGACAATATTGATCCATATTGATATATGTTGCAATATGTTGTATGTTATGCAGGACGAAAACTCTGCGAACGGGGAAGTTATCACGGCACTTAAAACCCTGAAAGCCGGCAATCAACCCCATGTAACCCGAGGCAGGGAAACAACATCTTCAGAGGAAAGAAACAAGTGGATAGAATGGAGTCAACTTCTGCAGGTTACCGCTGCAGAATTGGAAGATTAGAGTAGTAACGAGCATAGTGCTGAAACAGTCGTCTGTGGAAGGGATAGGATAGCATAGATTTAAGAGTTTTACTGATTTCTCTGTTTTAAGGGTTTTCAATTGCCCACAACTTCCACTGGGATAATTGAAAACCCTTAAAGACGTTTCAATAAACAGAGAAATCAGTAAAACTCTTAAAATCTATGCTATCCTATCCCTTCCACAGACGACTGTTTCAGCACTATGCTCGTTACTACTCTAATCTTCCAATTCTGCAGCGGTAACCTGCAGAAGTTGACTCCATTCTATCCACTAGTTTCTTTCCTCTGAAGATGTTGTTTCCCTGCCTCGGGTTACATGGGGTTGATTGCCGGCTTTCAGGGTTTTAAGTGCCGTGATAACTTCCCCGATCTCAGAGTTTTCGTCCCGCATAACATACAACATATTGCAACATATATCAATATGGATCAATATTATCTATATTCAAAACAACAAAAACCTAAACCTAAATATATGAAGAAGGATTCAGGAAACAAACCGGAGGCACTATAATCCAATTTCCTCCTCTCGGAAGTTGTGGGCAATGGCCATTTCTGTCTCCTGGTTGTTTCTTTCTCTCGAATGCGCGTTCGTTGATATCTTGTGCCTATCACACCGCCGCCTCTTTCGTACATGGCCGATGGAAGCGCTACCCTCGGTCCGGATCTTGCTATCGAGTGAAAGTAGGGAACGCTCATGTCGATCATTCTTTTTGCTGACGGGGAAAGAGTGAAATTGATTGACAGAGGCGACGGAAGATTCAAGTCGAATGATGTAGGGATAGGGTTTCGGTTGTAGGATGATGAGGCTGTTGTAGGATGATGAGGCTGTTGCGTACTGTTTACCCAGGAAGATGAATGGTTAACACCAGTCACGTCAGTCGCAGGATTGTGACTGCGCACATTCTCTCCCAACCACAACCGAATGGGCGATTGACTCGGCTGCTCACTGGGATTCCTACCAGCTGCGCCCAATCCCTTTATTTCCTCATTCACAACAACGAGGACGACTTCCAGATATTTGATAGTTATAGATCCAAAGTAAAGATAGATCTATGATGGTTTAATTTCTCCATTTAAATAGGTTACATTCCATGTGAATACCATGGTCAATACCATTAGTTTTCAATACCAACTGCCATCTTTATTTTTATTAATATTAATATTAAAGTTAATAATGTTTTTTTGCATGGTATTAATAATAATTTGGCCCATAGACTTCACCAAAATAAACACATCATTTTGAGTGTTCATAACTATAAAATGAATTATGGAATAAATATATATAAAAAAAAAAAGTTTTGTTTATTTACCATACATCTGCGTTATTTATATTTTTATTAATTTAATATATTTATGTGAATACCATGGGTCAATACCATTTGCCATTTTTACTTTTATTAATATTAATATTAGGGTTAACAATGTTTTTATGCATGGTATGGTATTAATAATAATATGGCCGATAGACTTCATCTAAATAAAACCTCTTTTTTTAGTGTTCATAACTATAAAATGAATTATGGAGTAAATATATAAAAAACAATGTTTTATTTATTTACCATACCTCTGATTTATTTATATTTTTATTAATTTAATATACTTCTTTTATAAATATGGTTTTTGGCCCCTAGTATTTAGCCCATGGTATTAAAATGATATTTGTCTCATAGGCTTCACCTAAATAAAACTTCTTTTATGAGTCTTCTTTAAATATAAAGAGGTTTATGGACTAAATATAAAAATAAGTTTTATTTATTTACCATACTTTTAATTTATTTATATTTTTATCTATTTACCATACGTAAGTATAAAAAGATTTTTTATTTATTTACCCTACCTCAAGTTAATTTATATTTTTATTTATTTAGCATAACTATTTTTTTAGTGTTCATAAACCTCTTTATATTTTAAATTTATATTGTGTTTATACATAATAATAACTAGATTGATTTCTAAATAGCCCCGACATTAGATTAAAAATGTTAAATATTAAACATTACATGTTAATTGCTTACATATATATTTACGTTTACACCTTTATGTGAGATCTAACCCCATATTGGGCTGTAGAGTGCTTTTCTGCTCATTATTATGTATAAACACAATATAAATTTAAAATATAAAGAAGTTTACGACCATTCAAAAACGAGATATCATAAATAAATAAAACATCTTTTTATATTTACTCCATAAACGTCTTTATATTTACGAAAACTCAAAAAAGAGGTTTTATTTAGGTGAAGAGTAGGGAGGTTGGAGAGAAAGGGAGAGAGAGGAAGGATGAGAGACATGACATGAGAGATAGGAGGAGAGTGATGAGGGAAGAGAGATGATATGAGAGCAAAGAGAGAGAGAGAGGGAGATGGGCAAGAGAGAGGGGGGTAAGAGAGGAAGGGAGAGAGAGGAAGTGTTGTCTAGGTAAATATTATTTGCAGACAGAGACAATCCCTCTAGCTCAATGAGTGGGACTAGTAACCTACGTGACAATCTACAAGACACTTTCCTAAATTACAATCAAAATGAGAGAACACGAATATAGCCTACCTCTTTTTGATGCTATAATGCACTCCTTTGTTGAAGATCTCGAATCACTCACTTGTCAGCTCTACTACTCACAGCATTTGAATACCTACATAAGCGATCAAAGATACAACAAAGCATACAAGTACACCAAGCATAGTAAAAGTAATCCGCTTAACAGATCAAGGAAAATTAAGATAAATGATGCATTAACACAAACATTTATGGAAAGTGAACCAAGAGTTTTATATATTAATGAAATAAAGGAGGAAGAATACATCTAAGCCTTGATTTGAATAAGCCCTCCTTGAGTGAATGTCCAAGTCCAAGCTCAAGCTCTCCAATCACTCCTTCTCCAAGCCAAATGAGTAGCATGTAGACACTATCTCAACATAAGGGTGCAAATAATCAGAGAAAAACCATTTGGGAATGGGAGAGGATCAATATATAGGCAAGGAGACGGAGTTAGGGTTTCTCCAAAGATAAGGGAAGACCCTCATCTCAAGGAGATAGCTCATAGGAATAATATCAAAGAGAAATATTAGGAGAATTCGACCACATCCACGCCGAACAATCTCCAACTTGTCATTCTGGAAGCCTCCAGATAACGAAGCTTCTTTTTCTCTTTGGTAAAACTTGCCTTTTATGGATCATCACAAGGATCCAAGTAAAAATTGTGATGGCAACACGAGGCTAGTATAGTGCAACTTGGCATCATCACTAGTTTCTAGTGTCACAATTGTGCTAGTCTTGAAATTAGGGTTTTAGAGCTTACTTCTTTAGGGAAGGCTGAAGACATGTTTCCATCAGTGTTTCAGGGAGGATTTGAATTGTGTATTAGGATGGGTACATTGCATGATTGCCAGGTTTCAGACACTTTAGGGTATGAAACAGGGAATTGTAGGAGCTGTGACAAAATATTGTGTAACAGATGCTCCTTAAAGCTTGAAAGTAGAACACGGAGTGATGGTTGAGATGCTTTACGAGATTTTGCAAGGACGAGAACAAACACTGTCAAGAGACCTGCAAATCAAGGATGCATATACATATACATATTTGATATCAAAACATGAATCCATAGTATGGACACAACCATTTGGATAGAAAACACTATGTGAAGAGATCCACGACATGAGCAAAACCATTCGAATAAAAAGGATCCTCTATAAGTCTACGATCCAAGGTATGGATGCAACCACCCGATATAGAAGGATCATCATCATCATAAATATAAAGTCCCACGGTATGGTATCATCCATTCATATAGAATAAACATGTGTACAATCATGAACAATACAAAACTTCATATAACCTGAGTCATAATAGACAAAACCCAGGGTCTGGCGCTCCATCCCTAACCTGATCAAAGTACATATTCTAACATGTGAATGAATGTGTTGAAGTCGAACATGCTAGAAAACCACCTGATTACTAGCCAAGGATGTGGCCCATTAACAGGCATGAGAGGAACCACCAATAATGACAATGGCTCTCAAGGTACAACAGTACAATCCGTGAATGTGAAAATGAAACTAAAGTCAAACAATCGTGGAATCATCTAATCGAAGGCCAATGATAAAATATTGTCGTTGGATGCGAAGAACTTTCCATTAAGGCATGCAAGCTCTAAGGTACTAAAAGGGAGTCTCTAAGTCACCTTCCTGGATAATGAACTGAAGTCAACACGAAGTGACCTGTCGAAGGAGGGCCATGATGATTCCCCCATCATCGACATGAAATGAGGAATAAAGTGGAATGGATGAGTATGATCCAAGACTGTAGCAAAGGGTTAGAAAATGTATAGGTAATGAATTGTAAATAGGATTTCTCTTGAACATATCAGTGACACAACTTCGAAGTGTGGCAGCATTTGACTCAACATAAGACCAAGGGTCATGATGAAAAAATGGAATAGTAGATGAGGGGAAAAATGGATCACCCAAACCCAGAATGACAAGTGATTAAACCCGATACGAGAAACAAATGAGTGGCATGTTCAAGAGCGACATGCTACCTATACAAGAGATGTTTCACTTTAATTTTTCCCCACTATTTCTAGCTAGTACCCTAATTATTTTTTATCACAAGCTTGAAGGAGATAGAATATGCTTTTCGTATAAGTTCATTCCTTGAATGAATCAATCCCAGTAAGTTTTACGAGCCCTAGGAAGGAGAAACTTTGACTTCTCATGGTGACAAGTATTTCGCCGTTTAATTTTTTACGAGTTCGACGGAAGAATAACTTGGTATCTTTTTCATATTTAGAGAGTTTGAAAAAGAGAAGAAAAAGAAAACTCCATCATGTCCCTCTTTGTAATTTATCTCTCGAATCTAAAAAGTTAGAAATCAATATTCAAGAAAACCTTTTGACCATGTCGACCAAGGTTTACCTTTTTCATCAATAGTCAATCTTAGCTCGAAAAAGGGGTAAACATATACTGAGACAATGCTAATTCATTTAATTTAACAAGTTCAAAAAGACAAGTACTCGACGATCTTTTCCTATTTCAAGAGTTAGAGAAAAGCTTAAAGATGATTCCAAGGGGGTTCACTTTTCATTTATTTTTAACGAGTCCGAAAAAGAGATAAAACAAAAATTTGTTGAATTGGTAAAAAATGATCATTGTAACCACCAAAAAGAACGTAACTACACATAAACAACCACACATCACTGTTATTGAGGAAAATATTAAAATATTGACAAAAATGTGTTTAAAAAATTATAAACAGACCAAAAGTAAAAACGTTTTTACCATTTCACTTGGAGTAAATTGAAGAGTGCATTTTACCTCATTTTCCTTGATTCTTTAGAAAAGAAATGTGGGATATCCATGGCACCAATTCACGAACCGTCAACTGCAGGTAAAATATCTTCCTTTTCTCTTGTTTTTCATTCTAATTTGATGGCATTTCATAGAATTTTTTATTGTTTAAAGGGATGATTTCAATTTTTAAAATTGGGGGCGACCAACACGAGTCTACTCATCGAATCCACATTGATCGCCCCTGATCCCAAAAGTATCTCATGCTACCAGCGTGAAAATAATTAAAACAGTCGCGTTGGATACAGGGCAGAAAAAAGAAAGAGAAATCCTCTCTTTTGATTGATTTTTCTTTTGAGATTTCGATTTGAGGAAAGAAATTTAACCAATGTATATGGTTTGTTTGTAGGAGATTTCGACAACATGGTCATCGAATGGAAGGAAACAGACCATGAGGCAGAAGATCACTAGGCCGCCCAAATGATTGAATGTGTCAATGCTTTGAAGGACTGCGAGTTATTAAAATTATTCCAAACCCCAGGACTCAAAGCTCAAAATGAACTACTACACTATCTGATCAGTCTATGGGATGTTGATCGGCATATCTTCTTCATTGGAGACCAAGAACTAGATTTGGAAGTAGATGATATCTCCTTCATTACTGGATTGTCCAGAAGAGGGGAAAGATTCCAACTCTTTGGATCCCATGGTGGAGGTGATAGCACCAATACCTTAATTAGAAGGCATTGCTCAGGCGCAGAGACAACTATGAGTAGGAAGGTGAAGATAGAAAACATCGACAATCTTACCTTGAGGACAATTTTACACAGCATGGCCCATATAGCTGGGGCGGAGGCTTTGCACAAGATCTTAAAATCAGAATTCCAGTACATAGTGGATTGCCTTGCTCCAACAATGTTCCATTGGTGCGAGGGACTATTGGTCAACATGAAGAGATAACTAACCATAGGCAAGTTGGGAAACTTGAAGCAGTTCGGCTTTGGTTCGATTTTGGTCACTTTCATTTTGGATCATGTGCCCATATTTAGGTACCAGTGGGTAGAGGTGAAGGATCCAACTCCACAAGATCCGAGGTAGCACAGATGGAGTGAGATCATGCCTCATGGAGGAGGGGACTAGTGGATGCATTTCCTTTCATCGTTTTTTGGGTTGTTGAGCCAAAAAATGATTGTTTTCGATGACTATGTCTATGTAGGCACGAACTTCAAAGGAGATCTAGATCTGCCTCTACCATCAAGTGAATAGTGGACCAATGCAGGTAAAACCCGTTTTTGGATTTTTTTCAAGTTTTATGAGTTTTTTGTTTTGTTTAAAGTGTGTCTGAGAGTTTACTTGTGATAATCGTGCATATTCAGGAACAAAAAGGCCTCCTAGCATGTTTCCAATAGCACAACGAGTAGCACATTAGATAGAATATGCTCCATACGAGGAAGGAGAAGATCCTATGGTAGAAATGGAATGAAATTTGGAAGTGATTACCCGAGGGATTCTAGAATATGCGACTATAGATGACATGCCATTGCGATACCAGAGGCATATAGTAGGAGTGTCTGTGAGACTGTGCTGGATGTTAGGCCAAGTGATAAGAGCAGTCTCATGCTATCCTGTGCACCATGTGGGCGAATAACCTTTTCTAGTCATGTTTTTCTACACTATTATAAGCTTTAAAAGCCATGTGTCCCAGAACACTTATTTTTTGAGATTTTGATGAAGAATATTTGACAATAGTAATATATGTGTGTGTGTGTGTGTGTGCATTTATATATTCCACTTATGTGTTCATGTATCATGATGATGTGATCAATTTTATAAGTTACACAAATGTCTATCGAGAACATAATTTGCTGATGCATATGTTAGTATATTCAAATTCCATGGAATATGTTGATATGTGATATAATCAAAATTTCTTTCCAGTGATCGAACACAGAGATACATACACAAAATTTGTGGATTTCTTACTAAGTAATGAATATTCAATTGCAACACAAAGAGTTGTGAATATACCTTAACAACTAAATTTCTAATGCCAAGAGCAACTGCTTCTGATAACAGTTCAATAAATGCACTGTACTTGCAATATTATTAGTTGTTCATCCGAGGCAAATACCTTGTAAATTGATCAACTCGTCATCAAGGGTGAAGAGTGCCCAAGTTGCAGAAGATAGGTTTTATGTGCTACAACAAGCATCATTAGCAAAACCAACATAATGGTTTGAGGAGATCTGCAAACCGAGTAGAACACAAGGTAAGTAGAGGGAACATGTCAGCAAAGAAAACAATCACACCAAAAAATCAAAACTTCACACCAATGAATTCACACACTAATGTACAAAAGTAATTACACGAAAGTCACGCATAATAGTTTTTTAGATAAATCTTGTTGCGGAGCTGTGATAACACATTAACTTTGTAGTCAACCAGCTCATATGCGCCTTTTTGCAAGACACGTTTAACGATGTATGGCCCATGCCACATAGGTTTGAACTTCCCAGCTCCCAACTTATCGTTGGCTTGGTCATACAACAAGACTAAGTCACCTTTAGCAAAAATTTATGGAGAAATAGTTTGATCAAAATGAGCTTTAACTTGTTTTCTCAATGCTTCAATCACCATCGCAGTAGTGGCATAATCTGACATGTGACCACCACATGCCCCAGAGTGGTAGTCATTCAATACTTGTTCAACCTCTTCAAGTGTTAGACATATGGGAAGAACATAATCAACATCGACTCGGTACAGCATATTACCAATAATTCGATAAGGTTGAGATTGATGCCGGATGCAGCGTTAGTCGGATCGAGACAAATTGGATTACAAAATTTGAGTTTGAAGATAAACAATAATATCTCTGTACCACGGGTCCTTAGTGTTGATGAGAAACAAAATTTCATCAGGATTCTGCTCAGTAAAATGAGTGGAGGTGTTTGCAGAAGGAATGACGCAGATCAACTCTATAAAAACGAGTGACTTCTTCAATTTGGTGGCAGTGAACTCCAAATCAAACTCTTGCAGGGTAACAATCCATTTAAGTATTTTCCCCCAAGCAAATGACGAGTCATAATATAAGTCATGAGGTTACAATTAGAAATCACCATGGTCTTTTGTAGAAGAATATAATAGCGAAATTGTCGAACAATATGAACTGTTGCCAAGGCAAGTTTCTCGATATGAGCATATAGAGTTTTGGTGTCAATAAGATTTCGACTCAAATAATAAACCACGTGTTCATTGCCATTGTCATCATCCTGGACTAGCACCATAGCAATGGTACTGTCAACCGCGACCAAGTATAGGAAATAATTGCGATGATAGTTAGGGGGATGCAATAAAGGAGCATTGATGAGTGTTTGCTTTAGAGAATCGAAATATTTTTGGGAAATTTCATCCCAAATGAATGGGATCCCCTTGTTAAGCAAGCGAGTAAATCCCTTGGCAAACTCAACGTAATTAGGGACAAATGATGAAGAAAATTAGCCTTTCCTTGCAAAATATGCAATTGGTGCAGTGACGAAGGAGGGGGCAAATTTACAATAGCCTCAACTTTCAGAGGGTATATTTAGATGCCTTTTTTGGACACAACAAAACTGAAGAGCTGACCAGATTCTATGTAGAAGACACATTTATGAAAATTGAGATGGATATTATAGTGTCGACAATGTAGAAAAATTACTCGAAGGTGGTCTAGATGGTCATGATGCTTAGCAGAATGAGTTGGTAAGTCGTCTAGATAAGGTTGAACAATGTGTTTAATATCATGAAAGGCATATGACATTTCTCTCTGAAAGGTAGAACCATCATTTTTTAAACCGAAAGGGAGCTTCTTATAAGAGAAAGTACCCCACTGACAGATAAAAGCATTCATGTGTTGATCAGTGAGTAAAATGTTAATCTAGTTGTAACTAGAAAAACCATCAATAAAAGAGAAGATCTCACTCCCAACGCACTCATCAATGATTTTATCAATAGAGGGAGTGGGATAGTTATCTTTAGGGTAGGCACGATTGGTGTCGTGGTAATCAACACAAACTCGGATTGTTCCCTACTTTTTAGTAACATGTACGATATTAGAGACCCAATCTGTCAATGGGATAGGGTAAATAAAACTAGCCTTTGGAAGTTTTTCAACTTCTCCCTTAATAGCATCATCCTTCCTAGTATGCATGGGATGGAGCCATTAACGAACATGCTTCACATTAGGATACATGGGTATTTCATGCACCACAATAGATGGATCAATACCATGCATTTCCTCATACGACCAAGTTAAGACATCAAAAAATTATTTGAAAAGGTCATTGTAAACCCTGATCTCATCAGGAGAACAAGAAACCCCAATGTGATTGTTCTTGACAATTCTAGGTTTAATGGAAATGTCGATTGGCATAGTAGTAGTAATATTTCCCATATTACCTTCAGACAAAACTTTGTGCACCAGAACAGGTGTTTGAAGTGGATGCGTTGGGTTATGAGAAATAAAATCCTCAAGACATGAAGGAATCTCACTTAGACTTGGAAGAAACAAGGAATGATGATGGGCATCATTTCAAGGAGTTTCGTCAAGAGACATAACCTCAACAATACTCTCATCAGTGGGAAATATCTTGTTTAAGGGATCCGAAGAATCCTAAGAACCAATCCAAGGAGATTGCGAATAGGTATCCATGTGCATATTGAGAACATCATGAATTTCTGAAGTGGGCGTCGAAGTTGAGACAATTTCTTGATAATATTGTTCTAAGGGACTTAGCAGCAAAACGTCACCTAACGAATCAACCTGACCTAGAGAAGGAATGATCCACAGGCCAATGGAGATAGAGATCATGTTGATCGAAGTGACATGCAGAGGTGGGAGATAAAAAGTTCCCATTAAAGAAGAATCTTTGAAAAGACCTACCCCCATGCTCTCATATGGAATATCAGTATTTCCCACATATTGGATGTTTCCATTTGAAGCACCAGAAGAGAAAAAGGAAAATTGATCGACGATGACAATTTTTCCTTCATGAGGAAAACGGAACACCCAGAACAAAGAGGAAACCAAACAAAACATCGCATTAGGCAAAATTCACCCAAGTAGAAGGTTATAATTTAGATTTGCATCTACAATTTCTACTTCTAACTCAATAGTCTTCCCTTCCAAGGTAATGGGAAAACTTGTGACAATACCATAAGGATGGGAGCCTCTGCCGTCAAAGGCCTCCAAGATGTTTGGGGATGGGTTGAGATGTGGAGAGCCAATAGATTTCCAACATGAAACAAACATGATGCAGGTGGAAGCACCTTCTTCAATGATAGTATGATGGATCATCTTTCCTTTTATAATGCTTTGAATCAAAAATGAAATTTGATGAGGAAGACGAGGAACATGGTTTTCTAGATCGAAAATAATCAAGTTTGAATCAATAGGATCAATGCCTCTTATAGTAGACAATAATGATTTTTTCTATGTTGGAAAAGTTTGGAGAACTTCCAAAGAAGACATCACTAAAGGCGCTTGAGCTAAATCTTCGACAATACTGTAATGTTGAGAAGCTCTAGTGTTCGTATTATAGGATGACTTTTGAAGCACACCTTTGGGAGTTGGTCGAATCACAGATTCATTATTAGGTCTCTTGATATGGAGAGGACCATAACCGGGTGGAGTGGAAGTAGAAGGCATATCAGTAGCTTCCTTTCCACCCTCTGTTTCGGAGGAGTTTGATAAACCTGAGAATTGGATGAGGTAGAGGATTGTGGTTGGTCTACCAACTAAGTCTGCTGAGATGGAAATGGATCTTTCAATACAGTCGGGGTCCCTTTTAATAAATGAGTAACTTCTACACATCGGAAAAAGTCCTTGGTGTAATGATCTTCCTCACAAATAAGGCAAGGATATTTTAGCTTTCCTTTGGAGGCATCATCAACAAATGACTTAGGAGGATCCAGTTTTGGGGTATCATATTTTGCTTTACCTTTACCCTTCTTCTTACCTTTCAAGGATTTGTTTGTCCAGTAGACTAGATGACATTGACCTCAAAGGTTTTACCAGGATTCGATGGGTTTTTCAAGGGATGATTAGAATAAATATTTGAAACAAATTTTTGCTTCGAAGAAGATTTAGTGGAAGTTTGAGATATTGATCCAATTATACCGTCAATATGTAGTACATCTAGAGACTTTAAAGATGCTAGATCTAAAGATGGCCTTGGAGCATCACGAAACATTTCATATAGTGTGCCAGATTGGGAATAAACCAAATCCAAATATTGGGCACGGGAAATATCTTGATCCTTAGTAAGAAAACCTCCCATTTCTATATCTGCAATTGTTTTGTTTACAAATGAATTGGTGAACCATTCGGTCAACAACTCATTAGGAATTTCAAATTTGATGAGGCGACACTAATGTCTCCATTCATGGATGTGAATGGAGATATGGTCCTGTTGAGGCCTCAGAATTGTATTGCTCCAACATGGGGGATAACCACCCGGTTTGTACCTGTTGGAGACCTAATCCTAATGGGTTAGTGTGGAAGCCGAACAGACTAAGTAGTGCAAGGGACCTTGGGATGTGAATCCCAACGGTCACCATATTGTACTATAAATGTACATCTATTGTTAATAAAAATTGCAATGCATGCTTTATCTTTCCTATTCTTTTTCATTGTCCATGTCTGTTTAACATGGTATCAGAGCCATGATGTGTGGCCTGTTTTCCCTGAGCAACTGGTCTGAGTTGCCTTGAATAGCGCTGACTAGAGATGGCCTAGTCTTCTGTAACTCTCCATTAATTTTGCCATCCCTGCGCTCTGCTCCATATTCAATTACCTGCTTCATACGCTGCCATACTGCTACCTGTGCCCTTCTCTTCTGAAGCGCTACTATCCAGCACTGCCCTTATTGTTCTGACATAACGCCTCTGAAGCCAACTTCTAAATCTTTCGCTCTCATTCGTTGTGTAACCTTAATGTATGCACATGCAAATGAAAAGCAACAGCGTGCGTTCACAACACAGTACGCTGAAATAGTTTGTCGAACGGACAAGTGTTGAATTCTTTCAATTCACAGCCAATAGTATTACAGTGTCCATTCCCCATCTGGCCCTTATTTGTACTTACTGTCTCAAATGAATATCCTGACAACGCTGTCATTTTGGTAACGCTGCCTCAAGAGTTTAATGCAGAAGGAACCTCATTGCGAAGCCCAGCTGCATCTTTTCTATGTTCAATAATGTATTTATGCAGTCCCTTGGAATCCATATTTTCACATAAGGTTTTCAACTTGGACCAAACCTGGGCTGCACCTTTGCTTCTGATTTTGTACTGGGGCTTATTTCTTTCTTGGAATCAGCTTCACATAAGGTTTTCAACTCGGACCGAACCTAGGCTGCACCTTTGCTTCTGATTTTGTACTGGGGCCTATTTTCACATAAGGTTTTCAACTCGGACTGAACCTGGGCTGCACCTTTGCTTCTGATTTTGTACTGGGGCTTATTTCTTTCTTGGAATCAGCTTCAGGACCATCACTTATAGATGACCCATTTGCATGTACACTACCGTTTTCTTTTTCTCTGATTGAATCCTTCTTCGTATCATCGTTTGTGAACTTTTCACATCCATTGTAAAATTCTTCCTTCAATTTTCTTCGTTCTTCAAAGATCATAGCAAGGGTAGCATCCTTCTGTTCTTGCACATGAGCCAATGAAGCCTGCTCCTTGGAAGCAATAGACACCTCACGTTTATCCAAAATCTCTTGGGTTTCCCGCATCTTGGCCTCAAAACTTCTCTGTTTTTCCTCCAAGTCCTCAAGTCTATTCTGTAAGGAGCTAATGACATCATTGTGATAGTTATAATACGAAGGTGTTCCTCTGACACTTCTGGGATTACAGGAGTTCCGAATTGAAGCGGAGTGTTGTATCGAGACGAGAGGCTTCCTGAGCTGCGTTTGCAACCGCCGCGCTCGTCCGGGCCCCCAGAGTTGCGGAGGGGACTCGAATCTCTTGAAGAATGCCCATCTGTGTGCGGAATAGGGGAAGATACGCTGTCCATCAGGACAAGATGGTCACTTGAATTTGAATACTACGGGCTCGTTCACCTGTTTCACATTTGGTGAACCCGATGTGAAAGTTGATGAAGAGCATGGTGCCGCTATACCTTCTTCACGATTTTTGGATTTCAATAATCAAGCTGACTATCAACGGTAATCCAATCAACTGCCATTGTCACGATCATGTCCAGCCTTTAACCGTGATCGCTTAAAGTTGTTGGAGAGATAAGCAAAATCCCTATTCTTGTCGAAAAATTGCCTTCTTAAGGGATTCGATCTGCTAGGGTGTGGCTGCCTTGTTCTTTACTGTAGAATGTTTCGCCGACTCCCTTCAAGCTTCTCTTGGCTGGCTTGAACTCTCAAACTCTGCCTGGGCCAGCGTATTTTCTCCTACAGTCAACCCACACGAAATCTGTGTTTCCTAAGCATGCACAGCGAGTATTTCAGGCCTGAACAATGTGATATTCGGGTAAGTTTCTAAGTGTATTTTCAGCTCGTTGTGTGGAATTTGGAGAGAACTATATATCAGCTGTGCATATTTTTTGTTATCCAAGTGTGAGTTTTAGGAGCCGACCGTGGACTGTCCAGAGGTCATATTCCGTAAGACTAAGGAGTTGTTTAGACGCCAATATTTCCACTAAAGGAGAACAGACTATGGGTGCTTAATATCAGTCTAGATTTCAGTGTAAAGAGGACTTCCGAGAAGCCTTTACCTGGGAAAAGGTCTATGGAGATTTCTCCATTGTCATTGACCGGTTCAAAGAGAGACAATGTTTACAAGCTCTTTTTTCACCCATGATTGCTTCGAACTAAGCTGCTCAGGGACCAATTCTAGGCTATCTTTTAGCATATTTATACAGAGTGGAATCAGATGGCGAACACTCTTTAAAAAGAGCTTTACCAGAGGCAGAAGGGTATCTTTCCTTTGGAGAGAGACAGGGCACTTATCTCCTGAGAAGAGGAAGGCTCCAAATTCCTGTTGGTCACCAATATTTGTAGTTCCAGCCTCCATTATTGGAGTCTTTGGGACCTTCACCCTCATATTTTTGAGATTTTGTGTTAAATTTTGGCAACCTTCATAAACTCTCTGTGATGAAATGAAATTAGACGCTGCTCTGTCATCACTATATCATATCTGCTCTTGAAAGGCTCGTCTTTTTTATGTAATCATCTCAGCATTTTTGCTTATTTTATCTAGCAAAGGTTTATTCGCTGAAAATATCAAACTTTCTGTCAATCGAATGCGCAGATGGGAGTCTTGGCTACAGCTCTGTTCTAGCTGAAATCCATCGTTTATTCTGTACTCTTTTTTATTTAATAAAAAAATGACATTTTCCTCGTTCTCGGTGAAAAAAAAAAAAATGTTGTTGCCTCAGTTGTGTTTTTTAAGTGACATTGAAGAAAAATGCCCAGACTTGAAGATGCATTAAAGTTATTGAATATCCTAATTCATTCCACTGTTGATGAGATGCTCAAAGTTAACAAAGAAACTCTCTTTGACATCCAAACCTCTCTGCAAACCGCACATGAGAATATTGAGTTTTTGCAGCTTGAGACAAAGCTGCAGCAAGAAGAACTACAGCAATGGAGTCATCTTTCTGAACCTGTTTCTATTCAGAAGATTGAAACAGACTCCCATAAACAGCAAGTCAATAATGTTCCTGTTCATTCAAATAAAGCAGTAGTTGTACATGCAGATGCAGAAACTCAATCTGCACTTCCCAAGCCCATCATCAAACCTTGGGAACAGCTTGTCCACAACAAGCACAGAACCGGTCTTGGATATGACAAGGACTTGTCCTTTCATATTCCTTACTATGCCAAGCCCATTCAGTTTCAGAGTGTTGGATTCATTTATGACAGCTCACCTGCTCTTCATGACAGTTCAGCTCCAGCAGTTCTAGACTCTGCTCCTCTTCCACAGCAACAACAACAACAGATCGTGAAATGCCAACACTGTGATCGAGTTGGCCATCTGAAAGATCACTGTTTTGATCTTCATCCATGTAAGCACTGCCACAAAACCAGTCATTCTTCACACAGATGCTTTAGAAACAAACGTCCTGCAAGAACAAAGATTCATCTAGGATGGATCGCTTCTTCGAAATGGGCATCAACAGCCAAGAAGATATTCCAAACACATGTCAGAACTTGTTCCAGAGTATTGAACAGTCTTGCAGTTGAGTTTTATCCATCTTCTCGCCTTGTATCTGACAGGGGGGAAAATGATGGTCATCTACAAGCTTCAAAGCCACATCAAGCGAGCCTGAGCCACAACTTGCCACACCAGTTTCAGAGTTGTAGCCAGAGACACAGATGTCCGTGAACATGCCTTCAGTAGACAATCTGGAACACTTCCTCTAGTAGAAGACTTCAGCTTCTTGCCAGCTTTGGAAGAGTTCCGAGAACAAAATTGAGAACACTTCCTCTAGCAGAAGACTCCAGCTTCTTGCCAGCTTTGGAAGAGTTCCAGGAATTGCATAAGCATTCCAGAGTTGTTGGTCATCCTTAAACCATCACAGGTTGAGACTTCCTTTTTCAGGTTGAAGTTCTCCCTTTTATGTGGGGTGAGACCTCCCTTTTATGGTTGAAGGTTTCCCTCTTTAAAACAATAGGATCACTTCCTCTAGCAGAAGACTTCAGCTTCTTGCCAGTTTTGGAAGAGTTGCGGGAACAACACTAAGTGTTCCAGTGTTGGTGGCCATCCTTAAACCACCGCCCTTTATACCAACATTTCATAGAGCACATTCAGCCTAGTGCTGCCATGCATATTTTCACATTTTGTATTACAGCTCTCTTCTTGGACTCATACATAACCCTTCGGATTAAGGGGGGGAATGTTGGACACCTAATCCTAAATGGGTTAGTGTGGAAGCTAAACAAACTAAGTAGTCCAAGGGACCTTGGGATGTGAATCCCAACGATCACCATATTGTACTATAAATGTACATCTATTGTTAATAAAAATGTAATGCATGCTTTATCTTTCCTATTCTTTCTCGATGTCCATGTCTATTTAACAATTGCAAAGGAAAGGTAAGAAATTTGGATGGACAAAGGAATGTGCAACAATTTTGAGTAGTTGAAGTAGTGGTTGACAAATGATCCAATCCTTAAAATTGTAGATACGGATAAGTATACATATGCTTGCAAAAGAGGAATTGACAGAGTCTTGATGCATGAGAGACAAGTAGTATGTCGCAAATCAAGGAAATTGAATGAGCACAAGCATAATGATGTTACACATGATCTTAATCTGGTAGCAATCATCCCTGGTTTGAATATGTGGAGGTCCAGTATCTTCTTGGTAGGAGGTTTGTATTGATGAGAGATCACAGTGGATTGAGATAATTGTTTGACCAACCAAATATGAATGCTAGGCAAGCTAGATAGTTGGCCATGATTAGTGAGTTTGATTTCGAGATCAAGTACATTAAAGGAAAGGTAAACATGGTTCTAGTTGCTCTTAGCAAAAGAGTGCAGGTGAATCATATAACAACTATGAACTCTTATGGGACAGATCTATAGGCTTAGATATTACAGGCAGGACAATAGGATGACATGTATAGGGATATTATAAACAGGTTACAACAGGGTACATGTGATCAGGATGTGGACTACCATCTCACAAAAGATATTTTGGTTTGATTTAGGGACATGATCTATGTGCCAGAAAACAATGAGCTCAAGAAGCTTATCTTGAGGGAATTTTATGCTAAACCATATTCAAGTCACCCAGGATATCAGAAGACATTTATAGCTGTGAAGAAGTTCTGATACTAGCTGAATTTTAAGAAAGAAGTGGAAGAGTTTGTGGCTAAATGTTTGGATTGTCAATAGGTAAAGGTAGAATGTAAGAATCCAGGCAGATTACTACAACCGATTTTGATTTTGATTTCGGAATGGAAATGGGAAGTCATTTCTATGGATTTCATTACAACATTGCCGAGGACATCTAGACAAAATGATTCCGTCATGGTTATGGCGAATAGGTTGACAAAGGTAGCACATTTAATTCCAGTGAAGTCTACTTATTCAGCTAGTGACATAGCACAAGTCTTCATCAAAGATATAGTGAGGTTACATGGTGTTCCGAAGAAGATTGTGTCAGACATGGATGCTAAGTTCACTTCCAAGTTTTGGAAGGAGATGTTTGTAGGTTTTTGGATAGAGTTGGCCTTCAACACAGCCTATCATCCACAAACAGATTGACAAACAGAGAGGGTTAACAGGACCTTAGAGGACATGTTGAGGATGTATGTGATGCATCAACAAAGGATATGGGAGGAGTACCTTCCATTGGTTGAGGTTGCTTACAAAAATAGGTACCAGGAGTCACTAAGGATGAGTTCGTTTGAGGCACTTTATGGGTGGAGCTGCAATACTCCCATGAATTGGAGTGATCTAGTGAACAAGGTGTTGATAGGACCAGACTTGTTGGCAAAGATGGAACATGAAATGCAGGTTATAAAGAAGAATCTAAAGGCAACATAGGACAAGAATAAAATTTATGTAGATCAACATAGGTTGTTTAAGGAGTTTTAGGTTGGGGAACATGTGTACTTGCACATCAAGCCCAAAAGGAGATCCTTGAGGATCATGTCATGTGCAAAGTTAGCACCTCAGTATTGTGGGTCTTTTGAAATCCTTGAGAGGATTGGACTAGTGGCCTACAGACTTGCACTTCCTTCGATAGTGAAATTCCATGATGTTTTCCATGTTTCATTGCCTGAAAGATATGTAAGGGATGTTGATCATGTTATTGATTCATGTGAATAGAAGGTAGATCCAAAAAGAGAATTCCATAGAATAGATGATCATGCTAATCATGATCTGGAACATAGCAATAGAGTAGGTTAAAGTGTAGAGGAAGCTCTTTGGTCCCAATGAATCTACACGGGAGATGGTTGATTAGATGCAGGCTATGTATCCTTCTCTATTCACTAGTTGAGTTGATGTCTCTTGGTACATGTTTTGGTATATGTATATATGTATATGGATGTAAATATCACTATGAGTTGTGTTATAAAGCTCCAATAAGTGGTATGGTTGTCATGTTGTTATGTTGTTATGTTTTTCATGTTGGTTTTCTTTTCAGTAAGTTGATCATTGTAAATATTGCATCGAGCTAAGTTATAAAGCTCCATGGGGAGTATCTTTTGCTTTTCAATGGTCTTTCTAGTTGTAGGTGTGTTGGTACCATTCCATGACCCCTTTTTCCCTCCCAAAACATGTCATTTGCCTACCTCTTTTCATCTCAGATCGCTTGGAAATTGATTAGTTAATAGTCTTATAGTTATTAAAATTGCATTGAAATTAATTTACGGGTTTTATGTTAACGAATTAGGAATTTTCGGCAAAATGGCTACAGGAAGTTCCAACAGCCTGTAATTGGTTTATTGTTTGACATGTGGCATGACAGCTAGGCTAGAGCGAAGGGTAGGAATGAAAAGCAGCATGTCCAAGCATGGACGAACACCTATCCCACAGCAGAATCGACCCTCCTACATGCGCGGTCAACGAAGGTCAAACTATGGCATGTTGGCAACAAAGGCAGCAACAGCACACATCCTAAGTTGATTTAGTTTGTTTCCTTTTTGAAATTAGTATAGGATAGAAACATTTTCAAAAATCGCGATATGGTAAAAGCGGCAATAGCCTGCTCATGAATGTACATTTGTTTTCGAGGGTTGTATAACCATATGTAAAAACACAGTTCTGGGGAGTTGTTTTGATTATCATTATGATTGTTTCAAAAACAGAGTTTTGAATTTAATATCAAAGACTTGCATTACAGTCACGATTTCGTTGTGTTGATTTGGTAATTGTTGGATCGTAGCCCACTATACCTCTGGAATGCGGACGGGCCCTGCGTAACGTGGTATACTGTGGTTTTATTTCATTTACAGTTAGGGTATTAAATACGCGCAGTGATTAAAATTGATTTATGTTTGTAATATGCGTATGCTTTATGTTTATGAATGCGCTTGAATAGATCATCACTGAGATCGTGAATCATATCCTGTAAGGGATTCGATCCCTTGTTATCTTGTAGAGCAATGTCATGAACTCTATGCTTACGATTTCCATATATTTTTATTTTGTGTGACTGTTAATGAATGTTGAGTATTTGCTGAACAGGGATTTTATGCATGATGTCTCTGTAAGGGGATTAAAATCTTGGTTTACAGTGATACACAGCGTTTTGGTTTGCTAAATGAATTGAATCTTGGTTTATAGTGATACATAGTGTGTTTTAGTTTGATAATGAATTGAATGACAGCATTGTAACTAGGTAGATTAGGCTTAGATAACGATCCTTTATGTCTATATACTTTAGACGCATGCCTCTAAGTCTACACACCCTGGTCGATAATAAATATAGCCTATTCTAACACCCAAGATAGGACACTACATTTTGGCGCCGTTGCCGGGGGAGGCGTACTTAAAGGATTTTTAAAAAGAGAAAAAAAAAATTCAATAAACAAAAATACAGTTAGAAATCATGTTCATTTATGCCTAGATTTAGAGACAGTCAGGGTAGATTCATAAAAACCCCCCACCATTCAAAAACTAACCCATCATCATCAGGAGCAGACTTTTTAAGGAATTCAACACCAGCTGAGGATGTCATCATACAAGCATTAGAGGATAAACAAAAATCAGAACAAAGACTTACTCTCATCGAAAGGCAAACTTTATTAACACATAAATCACAGAAGAAGTACTTTCCTAGGTCTTCCACACAAGGAGAAAGTAGCACAGTGACCGAACAATCTTTCTTTAATATCCTCTTTGAAACAAGTGACTCTGACACAGAGAAACCTATTAAGATGGCTGAGGAAGGAGATGGATCAGTACCACATCAAGGACACAGAGATGAAGAAGAGTCAACTTTTCCTTTTCCTATACATGAACCACAAGAAGATGACGAGATCAAAATGAAGAACATACCTCCATCAGTGCTACCTAACTTTTATGGTATGGCTTCAGAAGATGCAGACTCATTCTTGTTCGAGTTTGACATTGTATGTCGAACATATGGCTATACGGATGATGCCCATAGGCTTAGACTTTTTCCAGCGACATTAAAGGCATTAGCCTTAAGATGGTTCATGAGGCTTGGTGAGCATGCTATAACTGATTGGGATGGCATGAGAAGAGTATTTCTAAGGAAATATCAACCCTACTGTAGATCCAAAGACTCTAAAGATGAAATCTTTAGAATGAGCCAACAAGAGGATGAAACCTTAGAGGAATACTTAGAACAGTTTGTCTACAACTTACAAAAATCCAAACACCAAACTATGCCTCTTGATCTGATCCGCACAATATTCTTGAAAGGCATCCGAGAGGAATACATGGATGACCTTAACTTGATGGGCAAAGGTGACATTTCTATTTTACCCTTTGAAGAAATCGCTGACTTATGCGAAAAGTATTCAAGGAGTAAAGCTAAAATGGGAAAAAGAACCCTATCATCCAAAGTCACAAAGTCTGCTTTAGCAAGTGTCACAAGGGCTGAGATAGGGAATCTGTTATAAGAGTTTAAAATAGACCTGTTAAGCACGATAAGGAACCAAATTGACACTCTAAAATCTAAAAAGAAACAAGAAGCTGAAGATCAGATAATGGTTATTTTATGCCCAAAGTGCCGGAAGAAACATGCATTAAAAGACTGCCCACTAGAAAACATCCAAGTTTGTGCTTTCTGTACTGAACATCATGATATATTTAACTGTCCTAAAGCTAAGTTTTTGCAGAACTGTAATATGGCAGCTAATGCAGAGATGGAAAATGTGTATTACATGGGCACAAAGAGACCATGGCAGCCAAGGCCAGCACCTCAAGGTATGTTTCCCAATCAAAATTTGCAATTTCCTGTAAATGATCAAATGTATGCACAAAACTCATGGAATGTACCCATGCCATGGCAGCACCAAAACTACCCACAGCAACAACAGAGACCATCTCAACAGTACTCTCAATCTTATCATACATATCCTCAATCATACCTACCATATTCACAACCATATCAACAATACCATCAGCTGTATTCATCACATTCTCAACCATATCAGCAGTATCCTCAGCAAGTTGTTTATCCGCCTCAACCTACTCAACAAGCATTGCCTGCTCCTCCACCAATAAATCCACCACAACTACAATTTCTAGCTAACTCACAACCTTCCAGACCCACTCAAATTCCTACTCAAACTGTCCCAAATCCAAATAATAGAGCTGAGAGGCCAGCCTACAATGTAGAAGAGGGAACCTCATACCCCACACTACCCTTGCAAAATATCAACTTGAGGTCTGGTAAGGTACTCCAAAAAGATTCTCCAATAACAGATAAGCGAGAAGAAAACACAGAAAATGAAAATGAAATGACGAATCAAAGAAAACCAAACGATGATACCAAAGATAAGCAAATGCAACCATTGCATCCACCTTTTCCAGACCGATTGGTCCAAATCAAACCTCCACTGTCTATACCACAGTTTGATGTCCTAGATGAGCTCAAAAATGTCTACATAAAAATTCCGCTGCTGCAAGCTATGAAAGACATTCCCATATACACTAAAGCCATCAAAGACATGTGCCTCAAGAAGCCTGCTAGAAAAAGGATTGATCCTCAAACCATTCATGTTATAGGACATTTAGCAGGCCTTATGACCAATACCATCTCCATAGAAAAGTATGTTGATCCTGGCATTCCCAAAGTGACCACTATCATTAATAACATACCAATTCCAAACACTTTGATAGATCTTGGGGCCGCAATCAATGTCATGACTCTTGAAACCATGAGAACACTCCAGCTTACAAATTTGCAACATACAACGATTGTTCTAGAAGTAGCTAATAGGTCTAAAGTGATTCCTGAAGGGATTTTAGAAGACATAATTGTCTCACTGGACTCTTGGTAGTATCCAGTGGATTTCTTGGTTCTTCAACCCAAATCCAATTTAGGAGGGCACCCTATCATTCTTGGTAGACCATGGTTAGCGACTGCTGATGCATTCATAGGATGTCGATATGGCAACATGATCATTTCGAGAGGGACCGAAAGAAAACAACTCACCCTCTACCCATCGGCACAATCACCAACAGTAACACACAATTTGTGGCTTGATGATAAATTCAATGATAAAGAAGAAGTACAATCTTTTTTTAGCATTGACCAAATCTATGATTTCCAAGAACAAAACAATAATGATTTGGTAGAATTATTCCTTTCTCAACCTGATATTTCTGAAAATTTGAGACATGACCAATATCATGCCGCAGATGTACTTTTAGCCCAAAATTTTCAGGAAACATGCACCATTCAATCTTTGCAAACCACATTTCACGACATCTTTCCAGTTCAATCCATCACCAACACACAGAGTCAGATCATAGAGATTAGTCCAGGGAAAACTCTGAACATAGGCAATCATCTAGACTCATCTCAGCAAGAGAAATTAATCCGACTCTTGAGGAAATACCAGAAAGCCTTTGCTTGGGACTATACCGATATGCATGGCATTCATCCTGACACATGCACTCACCACATTTACACAGATAACACTATCAAACCAGTGAGGCAACCACAAAGAAGAATGAACCCCATGCTCCAAGATATTGTCAGAGAAGAGTTGCAAAAATTATTGAGAGTTAATTTCATATATCCTATTTCTGACAGTCAGTGGGTATCCCCATTGGTTGTAGTGCCCAAGAAAAATGGTAAGTGGCGCATTTGTGTTGATTACAGACAACTGAACAAAGCCACGCTCAAAGATTATTTTCCACTACCATTTATTGACCAAGTGTTAGACACCATAGCTGGGAAATCATCATTTTATTTTCTTGATGGTTTCAGTGGCTACAACCAGATCAGGATAGCCTCAGAAGACCAGGACAAAACCACCTTCACCTGTCCTTGGGGCACTTATGCTTACAATGTTTTTCCATTTGGACTTTGCAATTCTCCAGCTACATTTCAGAGATTTGTATTAGCTATTTTCGCTGATTTAATTCATGATTGTGTTGAAGTTTACATGGATGGTTTTTCAGTATACGACAATTCATTTGAACATGCATTAGAAAACCTTGAGAGAGTTTTGAAAAGATGTATTGAAACTAATTTGTCCCTCAGAAATGAGAAGTGTTTTATGATGTTGAATGAAGGGATAGTGTTAGGCCACTATATTTCTTCTCAAGGCATCAAAGTTGACCCAGCAAAGATCCAGATCATTGTCGATTTGCCAATTCCACGGAATCAAAGAGAGGTAAGAGCATACAGCTTGAGTGGGCCTAATGGTTAAGAACATAGCTTTACCTTTGTTTAAACTTCTAACAAAAGATGTACTTTTCAATTGGAATGAGAACTGCCAACAAGCATTCGAACTACTCAAAAAGAAGTTATCAACCGCACCAGTCTTGAGAGGGCCTAATTAGAGCCTGCCATTTCATATCTTTACAGATGCATCTGACACTGCCGTGGGTGCATCATTAGGCCAAAAAGAGGAATCTTGTACTTATGCCATTTATTTCATTAGCAAAAATCTAACACCTGCAGAGTCAAACTACACAGTCACAGAGAAGGAAACACTTGCTATCATATATACTGTGAATAAATTCCGACATTACATAACTGGTTATGAAGTCTTTGTACATACTGATCATTCTGCCATTAAACATTTAATGAATAAACCAATAACTAGTGGCATTCGAACTACTCAAAAAGAAGTTATCAACCGCACCAGTCTTGAGAGGGCCTAATTGGAGCCTACCATTTCATATCTTTACAGATCCATTTGACACTGCAGTGGGTGCATCATCAGGCCAAAAAGAGGAATCTTGTACTTATGCGATTTACTTCATTAGCAAAAATCTAACACCTGCAGAGTTAAACTACACAGTCACAGAGAAGGAAACACTTGCTATCATATATGCTGTGAACAAATTTCGACATTACATAACTGGTTATGAAGTGTTTGTACATATTGATCTTTCTACCATTAAACATTTAATGAATAAACCAATAACTAGTGGCAGAGTTACCAGATGGTTACTATTGTTACAGGAATTTAACATCACAGTGTTAGATAGACCAGGTAAAGAGAACCAGGTGGTAGATTTTCTTTCTAGACTGCAA
>APFE030263877.1:513735-556829 GCA_000404065.3 Pinus taeda
GGGGAGAGATGTTGGTACCATTCCATGACCCCTTTTTCCCTCCCAAAACATGTCATTTGCCTACCTCTTTTCATCATTTACCTCTCGGATCCTTTGGAAATTGATTAGTTAATAGTCTTATAGTTATTAAAATTGCATTGAAATTAATTTAGGGGTTTTATGTTAACAAATTAGGAATTTTTGGCAAAATGGCTACAAGAAGTTCCAACATCCTGTAATTGGTTTATTGTTTGACATGTGGCATGACAGCTAGGCTAGAGCGAAGGGTAGGAATGAAAAGCAGCATGTCCAAGCATGGACGAACACCTATCCCACAGCAGAATCGACCCTCCTACATGTGTGGTCAACGAAGGTCAAACTATGGCATGTTGGCGACAAAGGCAGCAACAGCACGCATCCTAAGTTGATTTAGTTTGTTTCCTTTTTTAAATTAGTATAGGATAGAAACATTTTCAAAAATCGCGATATGGTAAAAGCGGCAACAGCCTGCTCATGAATGTACATTTGTTTTCGAGGGTTGTATAACCATATGTAAAAACACAGTTCTGGGGAGTTGTTTTGATTATCATTATGATTGTTTCAAAAACAGAGTTTTGAATTTAATATCAAAGACTTGCATTACAATCACGATTTCATTGTGTTGATTTGGTAATCGTTGGATCATAGCCCAATATACCTCTGGAACGCGGACCGGCCCTGCGTAACATGGTATACTGTTCTTTTATTTCATTTACAGTTAGGGTATTAAATACACGCAGTGATTAAAATTGATTTATGTTTGTAATATGCGTATGCTTTATGTTTATGAATGCGCTTGAATAGATCATCACTGAGATCGTGAATCATATCCTGTAAGGGATTCGATCCCTTGTTATCTTGTAGAGCAATGTCATGAACTCTATGCTTACGATTTCCATATATTGTTATTTTATGTGACTGTTAATGAATGTTGAGTATTTGCTGAATAGGGATTTTATGCATGATGTCTCTGTAAGGGGATTAAAATCTTGGTTTACAGTGATACACAGCGTTTTGGTTTGCTAAATGAATTGAATCTTGGTTTATAGTGATACATAGTGTGTTTTAGTTTGATAATGAATTGAATGACAGCGTTGTAACTAGGTAGATTAGGCTTAGATAACGATCCTTTATGTCTATATACTTTAGACGCATGCATCTAAGTCTATGCACCCTGGTCGATAATAAATATAGCCTATTCTAGCACCCTAGATAGGACACTACAAGGTGTCATTGAACACCTAGGATGGTGTTCCCTTAAGGGGGAGGGGTTTGTAACAACATTGGGTTAAAAATCCATGTAATAAAGCTAATAAAGGAAAAACAATAACTAAGGTCATGGGAAAATTGCTCCAAGCTGAATGCTGGGAAAAACATCCTAGTGTGGGTGTTCATTTGGTTTATTATGGCTAAGGGAAATTGTCAAAGGCAATGGAAAAGGATTTGGAAATGCAAGTGGCATTAATTGGCATTTTATTTATGAAAATAAAGGAAATTAGGAGAAAATGAAGGTGAAAGGTCACAGGTCACATGTGAGGAGGAAAATTAAGGAAGAATAATTGAAATTGAAGAAAACAGTGGCCTCAATGATAAAAAGGCTTATGAGTATCATTTCACAACCTTTTGTTAGTTCAGTTTTGGAGTTCTCTCTCTATTCTCTCTACTCTCTCATACTCTCATACACTTAGTGTATTCTTGGAGCACTCTATCATTGGAGGAAGGAAGGCTAAGGAAGGACAAGAAATCAAAGGGAAGAAAATATCAAGCAAGGAAGAGTGGGGTCAAGTGGATATAACAGGATCACTTGCAGGTATCGAGTTTCATGTATGATTTCCTTGTTATTTTTGCAATGCATGGTACATGCATGTGTGTATTTGGTTCTCTTGATGTCATTGACATGGGTCTTTCCAGGTGCAACAGTGGATTTCAGCCTTGCCTTGACATTTCTGGATAACCATGGTGTGATGGGGTTTCTCTTACTGGGTTGAGCTAGATTTCTGGATGGTTTTGAAACTGAGTGGGATGGTCTTAGGAAAAATCACAAGGCCTAGGAATCCCTTGACTAGTAATTGCATGATACACAGTAAATCCTAGTTTTGAATACTCTTGTTGGGCCTAGGAATCCCTTGACTGGTAATGGAAGGATACGCAGTAAAGCCTAGAGGTTGGAGACGAACAAATTCCTCATGATTTAGGTGGAGAGATATAGAGGCATCCATGCTTGTTTAGGGCCTAGTAATCCCTTGGCCAGTATATGATGAGATTGCGGTAAATCCTGTGGTGTATTTTTATATTTTGGGCCTAGGAATCCCTTGGCAGGATATACGGTAAAGCCCGAGGAAGCGTTGATTGGTTTTGTTGTGAGTCCCACATTCATGCTTGGAATATGGCATAAGGGTGATTGGATGAAAGAAATATTTGGTTCAGACCAATCTATGGTTGGGTGGTATGTGGAAGTCCCTGGCTTGGTTGGCTTTGTATATGTTGATAAGATCTCTTTTCCTCTTGTGTATTATATGTAAATGTGCTTATTATTATGTGATTATAATGGGCATTCTATCATTGTTGATCCATTGGTTTTATACTAGTTATAAGCATAATTTCTAAGTGACTTGAGTTATGGTTCTCATCATGTTTTGATTAGTAAATAAATGAATAATGAATGTATGACCTAATATATGATAATGCAACTATTAAGAGAGGGCATCATACCTTATTGACAAATTTTAGATAAGTGTGAAGTTCCTATGTTCAAATATGTTGTTATGACCTGTAGATTACATGTTCACTTTGTGTTTGAAAAAATTCCTGTCATGGCTAGGCCTTGTCAGGTCAGGTCCCTATTCAATTTTTTCTTTATAGGCTTTGTCATCATGTTATTTGTCATTTCTGTAAGTTTCATGAAGTTATGGGAAGAGGCCTGAGTCTTGACCCTGAAAAAGTGGCTCAAAATCCTGTGTCACATGGAGGCCTTGCTGTGGGAGTGACTGGAGAATCTTAGTCACGTGGAAGGCTTGTTCTGGGAGAGACTGGGGGTCTAGTTCAACAAAACATCAAGTTCTTTCATGGGTTGAACACCTGGAGGGGTTGGTTGCCTCCTGAAGGTTCTGTAGCTCCTGAGGAAAGTCAATTTGGTTTTGGGGAGTTGAATCATATCATAGTAACTCTTCAACACATGTTTATCCCAGTGGAATGGTTAGCTTAGGTAAATGTGGGAGGAGGGTGTTACACTTTATATTTTTAACAAGTTTTCAGGTCCTAAATTCCAAAGTTGTTTTGAGGCCCTAAACAAAGTTTTTAGGGGAAATGGGAAAATAGTAGCCAAAGGATAATTTTTTTATGGTCGAACATTGTTATCCTTGTATATACCTTTCTAATGGGCTATCATGCGTTCCAAACAAATATCTTATGCCAAATTTTTTACTCTGGGAAGTTGACATTCCAAGTATCCCTAGTAGGGCCCACACACTTTTGGTGATTCATCTCCTAGGGTTTGGTTTTTGGATGTTTAGAGTTTATCATTGTTTCTTCATGATAGAAAGGCATGAGAGCCTCATTTTAACTTAGTTTGGAAGGCATGTAGCTGTCACATCTCTTCTTAGAGATAAACTACCATATCTCGAGCTAGTTTGTTTATTTGCTACACATAAACAATTTTTAGCAGTGATATTTATTAATTGAAGCTTTGTTTTTCCATACTTGTTTTTTTTTTTTAAATATTTATTTCATTTCATTCCTTTATAAATTCGGATCAGAATATCTCATTGACTCATGAGAATGCCACTTTTTGATGAGTAAGGGGGTTGTATTAGGACACTATTTATCCTCCAAAGGGAATGAGGTAAATCCAAACAAAGTAGACATCATTAAACATCTCACAATTTTTTAAAATACAAAAGGATACTAGAAGTTTCTTTGGCTATGTAAGGTACTGCAAAAGGCATTATGCAATTAACTCACAAAACCATAGAAATGATAGATCAATGACTTAACTTAATATCCTCATCGAGGGGGAACCTCCTTTACATTACACAAATGAACAATTCTTGGATGATACAAATGGGAAGACCTTCTTTGTATATATAGGAGTCTAAGGGGTCACAATATAATCAGAGCCTACATAACAATATTAATGTAAGGGTACAACAATAACATTAGTCTGCTTCTATGGGGCACAATAATAACAATATGGGGGCTACATGGGCACAACAATAACAATAAGGGGTCTACAATAGCAATAACAATAAGGGGCCTACACTAGTATTATAGGTACCTAACATGCCCCTCTCCTTCAAAAAAGTGTTGTCCTCAACGCTTGAGTAGTTCTCGATGCTTCTATATAAAATTTTCATCCTCCCATGTGGAATCTTCAACGAGTAAGCTCTTCCACTTATTGAAATACTTTAAAATTGATTGATTCCATAGCTGTCAGGTTCTTATTTCCGTGATTGCTTCAAACTCAAATATGATTTTTCCTTCTTTGTTTTGTTTTGGCAACACTATTTGAATTGGAAGCTTGTCACTGATAACCTTCTTTAAGCATGAAACATGGAAAACTGGGTGTACTTGGGAAGATGCAAGCAACTCCATTTTGTATGCCATAGTACCAATATTTTGCAACACCTTGTAAGGGCCATAGTACTTGGGTTATAATTTATTATTCTTCTTAACTTGCTTGAGAGACAATTGTTTGTATGGTTGTAGTCGTAAAGATGCCCAATCACCTACATCAAAACTTCTTTCACTGCGATGTTGATCTGCCTATTGTTTCATTCGATTTTGCGCCAGAGTAAGGTTATCCTTTAAGAGTTGGAGAACTTGTTGTTGATGCTTGATGTGATATTTCACTGCTTGAACCTTAGAATTTTCTCTTAAAGATGATGTGATGGTTGGTGAATGATATCCATAAAGTGCCATAAATGGGGTCCTTTTTGCTATAGTATGGAACGAAGTGTTATACCACCATTCAACTAGAGGTAACCAGTTGACCCATTGTCTTTGTTTATTAGATACAAAGCAAAAAATACATCCTTCCAAATATTTTTTTTCACTATCTTAGTTTTCCCATTAGATTGAGGATGATAAGATGAGATATGAGCTAATTGAGTACCAAGAAAAGAAAATAATTCCATCAAAAAGTTTCTAGTGAAAATGGGATATTTGTCACTTACTATAATATTTGGGTTTCCATGAAGCTTTTGAATTGTTTCTGTAAATGCAGTAGCAATCATATTGGCTTTAAAAGGACGAGATAATGCACAAAAGTGTGTATACTTGGTAAGTATATCATCTACCACCATGATGACACTCTTTCCTTCAGACTTGGGTAAACTTGTGACAAAATCCATTGAGACCTCCTCCCAACACTGCATTGGAATGGCTAAAGGTGGTCACAAACTCCAGGTCTTAATTGTATCAACTTTATTTTTTTGGAAAACCAAACATTCAGCCACAAAGTTATGAATATCAGATTTAAGACAATACCAAAAAAATTCCTTCTTGACCATATGGTAAGTTTTTAAAAATCCTGATTACCCTCTTAAGGGAGAGATGTGCAATTCCAAAATAATAGTTTGTTTGAGTTGGGAGTTCTCACATGGATATAAGCGATATTTGTTCAATAATGAATCATTTTTCCAACTAAATGTATCATATGTATTGGGATCTTGCTACAACTTTTGAATCATTGACCACACCTCTTCATCATTCTTCCATTCATCCTTGCTTCGGTTATCCACTCAAGTTTGATAATAGAAATGGCACAAAGCAATGCCTCCACATCCTCATCCTTTCTTGAGAGTGTATCTGCAAAAAAAATTCGCTTCCCTTTTTCGTAGAGGATTTCAAAGTCACAATCCAACATCTTTGTCACCCATTTTTGCTGCTCTTCTGAAGATAATCTTTGTTCCAAAAAAGTATTTAGGACTATCATGATCTATTTTTACCTTGAAGTGTCTTCCCATTAGGCAAATTCACCATTTCTTTAGTGCATGTAGTATTGCCAACATTTCCTTGTCATAAATAGGTTTGTGTAAATACTTTCCTTTGATTACATAAATTTCAAAAGAAATGGGTCTTCCTTCTTGAAATAAAACAACACCATTTCCATTTCCTGAGGCATCACAGTCCACAATAAAAGTTTTGTGAAGTATGGCGTAGCTAATACCGGTGCTTGGTACATTTCCTCTTTAAGATGTTCAAAGGCCTTTGTTGCTTTTGGAGTCCAAGAAAATGCATATTTCTCCAGTAATGTATTAGAGGTGCCACTGTTCTCCCATAATTCTTAACAAACTTGTGATAATACCCTGTCAACCCGAGAAATACTCGAAGATGCTTTATGGTGTTGGAGATTTTCCATTCCTTAATGGATTTACTTTTGTTAGGGTCTACCTTAACACCCTCATGAGATATAATAAGACCCAAATATTCCACCTCCTATACTCCAAAGAAACATTTGGAGGTTTTTGCATATAATTGTTTCTCCTCCAATAGTTTGAGCACCATGTCAATATGTTGAACATGATCCTTCCAAGACTTGTTGTAGATTAATATATTATTAAAAAACTCTAACCCAAATTTTCTAAGGGTTTGAAAATGGAATTCATCAAACCTTGAAATGAGGAAGGGGCATTAGTAAGGTCAAAAGGCATGACCAAAAATTCATAATGACCCTCATGATTTCTAAATGTTGTTTTTAGAATGTCTTCAATCTTTATTCTAATTTGATGATATCTTGAATGAAGATCCATCTTGGTGAAATAAATTGCTCCATGCAATTCATCCAACAATTCATCAATGATAGGAGTTACGTTCACACATGTGAAGGAGGAAGAAGACAAAGTTTTCCAACAAATTTTGACCTCTCTTATCTTTGCATTGACTAGCTTTGACTTGGATATTCTTGCTACTGCTTGACCAAATTTTTTACTAGACTTGGAGGCCAAATATTCTCTGAATCTCTGACTATTCATTGGCTCATGTCTGACTTTTTTCTGGGTGTTGACGTAGGTTTGACCATAGGTAGAACTCTGAGGTTTGACTGAATTCTTTAGTGGAATTATAGGACTAGATTTTAGCCCTTTAACCAACAGCCTCAGGCAAAAATTTGGCCCCCTGTGTAGTCTTTGACTAGTGAGCAGTTTGTTCACTTATTCTATCTCTTTTGATCAGTTTTGACTTGGAATTTATTGAATTCAAAGGTTGACATTTTGACTAGAATATTCTAAAGTACAATTGATGAATTGAATTCTCTCTCATAAGGAAAGATTACTAGGTTTTCCCCTTGTGTGGTCTTAACCCAAGATATTTTGGTGTCTCTTGTTTCATTGTTTTTTTATGATCTCTATTTCTCTATTGAAGTTAATGGTTGAAATTTTCAAGTGTAAGTGCTTAATGATTGGAATTCTCTAAATAATTCAAAATTGTTTCATTGGAAGTAGTTATCAGTTTAAAAATTGTTCTAATATTCTCTGCTACTATATTTTTCTAACTTTCAAGGGACCATATCCTACATCTTTTGTCTTGTTTGATCATAATCATCATGAATTCCTTCATGAAGACAGAAAATAAACTTGAAGGAGCTACAAAATTTAGAACATGGAAGACTAGAATTGACCTTGTTCTATCAAGGAATAGGAGATTGTATATTGTGAAAGGAAAAGTTACCCAACAATTTGATCAAGAAGGAAAAGAAATTTTCAAAGAATTTGACATTTTGACTATGAGAATCACTGTGGAATCTATTATAGATCATCTAATTCTTTCTATTGTTGATCATAAATATTCCAAGCAAATGTATGATTCTCTCGTTAGATTATACACCATCAACAACATTAGACAATCTATAAATCTAAGGAATAATCTTTGTGATGTTAAGATGACAAAAGAGTGATATAGTGGAATCATACTTCGTAAGAATATCTCAATTAAGAGATCAAATCAACATTATTAATGAAATTATACCTAATAAAGAATAAATAGTTGTAGCACTCACTGATATGCCTGGATCATGGGATTCATTTACATCAAGTATCAGTGGCAGAGAAAATGCAGCTTCCTTTGAAAATTGATGGATTGCTTGCACTCAAGAAGAATCTATGCTCATATCTAAAGGAAAGATTCCAAATCCAAGTGAATATTCTCAAGCTTTTGTAGCCTGCCCAGAATAGAAAGGGAAGAAATTTTGGATGATTTCAAATAAGTATGGGAAGAAGACCTGCTCCAGGAATAGGACCTACTCCACAAAGAACACCTACCCCTCCCTCTCAAGAAAGAAGGGACATGTAAATTTTGAAATGTTTTCATTGTCAAGCATATGGCCACTATCAAAATAGGTCTTTTTAAAAGAAGAATGATCAAAAAATGAAAGGGAAACAATATGCTTATGTAGTTGATCTTGATGAATCTTTATATAAGAGGAGGCCTAGGAACAAAGATACTTATGAGGATATTTATTCCTTGTATTCTTCTTTCACACGTTCTATTGTAGGTCATGAAGAAATTTGGTTGGTGGATAGTGGTGTCTCTAGGCACATGACTGGAAGTCATGATAATCACTCTGAATTAGTTGAAAATAAGATATCTCAAAGGGTGGAGCTTGGAGACAATGGAAAGTACAAACCCAAAGGCATTGGTTCATCGTCCTTCCAATTGGAATCAATAGGTAATGTCTATATTAACAATATTTTATATATTCATCGTTTGAAGAAGAATTTGTTATCCATTTCATCTCTTAAAGACAAAGGATATAGAATTTCCTTCATTAATGGTCAAGCTCCAATATGGAAGAAATACTCCTCCTTTGAATCTACCAAGGTCATTGGTGTACAAATAGGAGGCCTATATCATCTCCTTAGATATTCAATTCAAGACTTGGTGTTAACACCTCTCATCTTTGTGAACTATGGCATCGAAGCTACACTCATGTTCATTACAAAGCTTTGACTAGGATGAAGAGTTTTGTTAAAAGTGTACCTGAAATAAAGATTGAACATGATGGCAAAGGATGTGCTCTTGGGGAAAATGTCAAAGGATGATTTACTTGCAGTGATAGTAAGTTCAAAGGAATCTTGGACCATATACATTTTGGTGTTTGTGGACATATGTCTAACAAATCCTTGAGTTCTCATTTGTACTATGTCACTTTCACTGATCATTACTCTCATAAAACATGGATTTATTTTTTAAAGTCCAAGGATGAAGTGTTTGAAAAGTTTCAGGAACTCAAGGCACGGGTTGAAAATGATATAGGAAGAAGGATCAAGACTTTAATATTTGACAATGGAGGATAATACATTTCCAAGGAGCTCATTGTTTTCTACAAGGATGTTGGAATCAAGAGGGAGATGATAGTTCTATACAATCCTCAACACAATGAAATTGTTGAGAGGAAAAACCCAACTATTATGGAAGTTTCCAAATCCATGCTTCATGGTCAAGAGTTTCCTATATTTCTATGGGGAGAAGCTTAAAATACAGTTGTTTATGTTCAAAATAGATGTCCACATTGAATCTTGGAATACAAGACTCCTAAAGATTTCTTCACAGGTCAAAAGTCCAATGTTGAACATTTAAGAATTTTTGGTTTTCCTATTAATATTTATGTTCCCAAGGAGAAAAGGACAAAGTTGGAACCTTCTAGGAAGAAGGTAAATTTTTCAATGCTACAGTGAAAACTCAAAATATTTCATAGTATATATACTAGGACAACGATCAATTGAAACTAGTGGGGATGTCATTTTTTATGAGGATGCAGCTTTTTGGAAGTCCAAAGAATCACACTTGGACTTTGATTGTTAAATTCAAGTGGCTCCTAAGAATGATGAATCAAAACCCAAAGAGTATGAACCTATGGAACAAGATCCTCCAGAAGAATCAGATGAACCACATGAATATGTTGATCCACCAAGGGTAATTAAACCTAAGACTATTAAAAGACCATCCTAGATTGAAAGGACTTTGAAAGAAGTAGAAGGGCACGCAAGACCTTGTGGAACCTTTAGAGAAAGAAAGAGGCCAAAGAAGTATTTAGGTTATCCAACATTGTTGTCTAATAGCATTGAATCTTAGCCATCCACCTATGAAGAGGTACTTTAACATCAAGTTTGGAGAGATGTTATGATTGAAGAGTACTAGTCCATATTTAAGAATGATGTATGGGAAATCATGCCAAGAACTTAAGGAAAATATATTGTGTCTTCGAAATGGATCTAAAAAATCAATCATGCAGTTGATGGAAGCATTGAAAATTACAAAGCAAAATTTGTGGTTTGTGGATTCTCCCCGAAAGAGGGAGAAGATAATGAAGACACATTTTATCTTGTTTCCAAGTACTCTTCTATTAGATCTATTATTTCTCTTTCTTTTATTACATGTTGGAAACTACATCAAATGGATGTTAAAACTACCTTTCTTAATGGAGTCATTGAAGAGGAAGAATTTATTGAACAAACTCAAGATTTGAGATCCATAATAGAGAGACAAATGTTTGTAAATTGAAGAAATCCTTGTATGGGCTTAAGCAAGATCCGTGTGCATGGTTCTCTCGAATTGATGGCTATTTGTTGATTCTTGGTTTCACAAAGAATGATTTTGATCCAAATATGTACTTCAAAGTTGTTGAAGATGAGCCCTTGATTTTTCTATTATATGCCAGTGATCTATTTCTCACAGGAATTGAGAATATCATTGTCCAGTGTAAGAGGGAGTTGATTTCTAAATTTGAGATGAAGGATCTTAGTCTTATGCATTACTATTTGGGATTGGAGATATGGAAAATCTTTTTGAAATCATTGTTGGGCAAGGAAAGTACATCATTAAGATCCTTCATAAATTTGGCATGATGTATTGCAAGTCCATGGACACTCCCATGGTGACAAATTTGAAGAAGTTTTGAGACTTTGATTCTAATCTAGTTGATCCCTCTATGCATCCTAAATTGATTAGCTCATTGAACTATCTAGTTAACACCAGAATTGATATTTGTTATGCTGACAACATATTGATCCAATTCTTGTTTGAGCCCCGACATGTGCATTAGGCTACAATGAAACATATATTGAGATGTCTACGTGGCACCATTGATTATGGTTTGAGATATGTTTCTAACGAAGAATTGCAACTGCGTGGTTCTTCAAATTCTGATTGGGCTAGATGCACTGAAGATAGAAAGAGAACTTATGGTTTATATTTTAGCTTAGGCTCCGTTATCATATCATGGCCAAGTAAGAAGCAAATTTATGTTGCTCTTAATATAGTTGAAGTTGAGTATATAGTTGCATGTTCAGCCTATTTTGAAGCAGTTTTTCAACGTAAATTGTTTTCCGGTTTGTTTAATCAAGACTTGGAATCGGCTATGGTATATTGTTATAATCAAAGTTGCATAAAGCTATATGAGAATCCATTTTTTCATGACAATTCGAAGCGCATTGATATCAAGTATCATTACATCCATAATATTGTCCAGAGAGGAGATGTGAGGCTCAAATAAATCCCTATTGACGAGAAGGTTGTTGATGTTTTGATAAAGCCATTGTCCCGGATGAACTTTGATTAATTCAGAAAAATGCCTGGAGTGGCTAAGAATCCCTCTCTTGGGGAGAGGGAGTATTGATTGTATAGCATCATGAGACTAAAAATATTCCTTGAGCTTAGTTAAGAGACCATGGTTTATGGTCAGGAAGATAGTCCTAGTTACTCCCTTGGGTTATTAAGATTGACTGAGAAACCAATATGGTTGGGGAGTTTCATTCTGAGGCTTGGAGCGATCCCTTAACTCATTGTGTTTGATTGAGAGACCGGTGGATTTGGTGAGGGACATTGATTATAAGTTATCTTCCTTTAGTCATTGTGTTTGGTTGAGTGACGAAGTGGACTCACTTGGGAAGATTGATTTTGATTACTTTCTAAGGTAATTGTGCTTGACTAAGAAACCACTTCATACGGTTGGAGAGTTTGGCCTCATTTATTGATCCCATGCCAGTGGGTTTATTACCTTGATGTCATTAGTTTTGGCTTGTGGGATGAGTTTGATGCTATCTTTATTTCCTTATGATGAGACTTGTACATCTGAGAGATATAATGAAAAGTACCTCCCTGGATAAGAGTGAGTGTTGAGAAATTGTAGTTGTGGTCGATAGTTTCATTGTCAAAATAAAAGGAGAAATTATTTGTTTTCTAACTATCCAAGTCGGCCTCAACTAGACAAGTTGGACCCACCAACTGAAGGGGTCTGACCCCAAGGTCAAAACCAAACTCTTGACATGCATATATATTAGCATTCATTGGACTTCATTTGGCATCACATTCACTCATCAATTTGACCTACTACAAGGAATTTTGTTCACACATGCGAAGGAGGAAAAAGACCAAGTTTTCCAACAAAATTTAACCTATCTTATCTTTGCTTTGACTAGCATTGACTTGGATCTTCTTGTTGTTATTTGACTTTTTTTTTACTGGACTTGGAGGCTGAATACTCTCTAAATATGGATTGTTCGTTGACCGAACTTCTTGCCTTTCTTCTGGGTGTTGACTAAGGTTTGACCAAATTCTTCTATGGAATTGTACGAGTGAATTATGGCCCTTTGACGAGAAACCTAAAATCAATATTCAACCCCGTGTAAAGACTTTGACAAATGAGTAGTTCATTGACTTATTCTCTCTCTTTTGATTGGTTTTGACTTGGAATTTATTGAAGTCAAAGGATAACATTTTTACTGGAATATTTTGATGTACAATTGATCAATTGAATTCTCTCTCATAAGGAAAGATTATTGAGTTTTTCCCATTGTGGGGTTTTTTCCCAAGAAATTTGGGTGTCTCTTGTTTCATTGTTCTTATTGTGATCTATATTGCTCTACTGAAGTCAATGGTTGAAATTTTCAAGTGTAGCTGCTTAATCATTGGAATGCTCTAAAGAAGTCAAAATTGTATCATTGGAAGTAGTTATCAACTTGAAAATTGTTCTAGTATAAATCAACAAGTATTTTTTTTGTTACTATCCATTTTTGACATAAATTTTAATTTGCATGCATACACAATAAAAACTGATATATATATAAAGAGAAATAAACCCTAATAGCATAGATTTTGGATTTTAAGTACACTTTATCATATCTATTATGACAAATTATCGAGTGGAATATCCAAAGGAATTTATAGATCAGTCTATATCATCCCTTACATATACTCGCTTACAATTGGGAAAGAATTTCCATGGACTTTATGGGAGTTTTACCAACAATTGGGAAGGGACAAGACTAACTTTTCATGGTAGTTGACAATTTTAGCAAGATGTGTGTTCTCATGCCTTGTAAAAAGAACATCATAGGGAAAAAAAGTAACAAACTTATTCTTTGAACGGGTCTGGGTACATTTTGGTATACTAAGGAGCGTAATTTTAGAAAGGGACACCAAATTCCCAGTGCATTTTAGACTACATTGTGGGAGAATGTGGACACGAGGTTGAAAAATATATATATGGAAAAACAAAAGTAGTCAACAGGAATTTGGTGTAGATTTTGAGGGTTCCAATTAGAAGCATCTAAAGACCTAGGAAGAAAAATTCAATGTATATATTAAACTCTTATTACAAAATAGTCCACACATTTAAGTCCCCATTTGGAACTTGATTTGGATATTTTCCACCTTCATCTTTAGACATTGCATGCTTTGAGGGTAGAAATTTGATGAGAAATTTAAGAAAATGCATTTGCAAGTCTAGGAGACACTAAAAAAGTCACAAGAAAAGAACAAGGCTAAGCATGATCAACACATAATAGAGAATTCATTCAGAGTGGGAGACAATTTATGGTTGTAGTTAAACAAGGAGAGGCTATAGGGTCCTGGTAAGATAATTAAGACTCTGTAATATGGTCCTTTTGAGATATTGGAAAAGGTAGGAGATAATGCTTACAAACTTGTTCTACCCCCATACATGTGAATTTTCTCAATATTGAATGTGGAAAATCTCAACTCTATAAGCCTTCCACATTGGATCGGGAAGAGCAGCAAGTCTTACCTACCATAGACGATCTAGTTCCATATTCCCAAATTGAACTGACAAAGGATATAGTTTTGCAAAAGATGTCTAGAACTACAAGACAAGGTAGCATGACCTTTCGCAAATTGGGATGAAAGAACAACTTCTAGACAAAGCAAAACAGTACTCCAAGAAGAAGATAGATGTAATACCCCAATCGATTTATGATGTAAATATAAATATTTTAATATTAGGCTAGTGAGCCAAATGTACATAACGATTAGGCTGGTGAGTTGGAGTAATTTTTGTAGGCTTGTGTGACTATGTATATGCATATATGGATTTTTGGGTTAGTCAACCTAGTGACATATATATTGTTTTGGAAAAATGGTCAAAGGGCTAATATTGTAAATATTGTACATATTTTTACATTAATAAAATAATGGTTAGCTACGGAGCCCAATCCATTGAAAAGAGTATGGGGGGTATTGAAACTCCATTGAAAATGAAACGGGTGGTTGTGGATTGGTAGATCCCAAAGAAGGGTGTGCCACTTGGGTTATGGAACTAATTGGAAGTTGAATCAAATATGGCCTAGAAGAGTACTTGGAAACCTTGGTAGCAACCAAGCTCCTAGAGCCCTGTTGATGAGAAGTTCTTGGTTGGTTGTAAGGCACCCTAGAAGGTTGGAATGCATAGGGACTAGCAGGTCCCAGAGAATGATGTACCACTTGGGCATAGGTTTGGGGAAGCAAAGCACAAAGGTTGGAGTTGTTAGGTTGGTGCCTTGGCCATGGAAACGCTATTATTATTGGTTTATTTTTTCTTATGGAGTAGTCACCCCAACTTGCGGGTGACTCGTGGTTGAGCTTAATGAACCACAAGATTTGTGGTTGGTTGGAATGTGGAGAGATTGTAGCCAGTTTCCTACTTCATTGTAGATAAGTGTTCTTGATTATCCCTGAATTGATTTATATATCCATAGTGTTCATTTTTTATGTTGTATCTATTTATGAAATTGTGTTGCAAAATCCTAGTTACAAGATAATTGTTGGTAATTAGCGAATTTATATTGAGAATTCCAGTTTTTAGTTTATGTGAATTGTTTCCATTACTATTATTTCATTTATCATCATTATTCTATTGTGTTATTATGCATTCCAATTTGTATAGGTCGACATTACATTTCAACAATTTGGGTGTAACCCCCTCCTCCCACATTTACCCAAGCTAACTGGTCCACCAGGGTAAACATGTGACAAAGAGTTACTATGATATGATTCAAATCCCCAAGTATAGTTAAGGAAATGGAATCGATAAACCAAAACCAAACTAACCTTCCTTAGGAGCTACAGAACTTTAAGAGCAAACCAACCCCTCCAGGTATCCAACCCTTGAGAGAATTTCCTTCTTGACTAAAATAGACCCCCATTCGCTCACAAGACCTCCATTTGACTGAGACCCTCCAGTCACTCCCACAACAAGGCCTCCATGCGACTGTGGAATTTTCCAGGCATTTTTGTGCCAGTGACACTAAATTATGAGCTAGATTTTTAGGGCCAGAACTCAGGCTTTTCCCACAACTTCGTGAAAACTTCCAAAAATGATAAATAATAAGATGATAAGGCCTCTAATGAAAAACTTGAACAAGGACTTGACTTGACAAGGCCTAACCATGATAGACATTTATTCAAACACATCATGAGCATGTAATCTATAGGTCATATAAACACATCTGAGCATAGGGACTACATACTTATCTAAGATTTGTCAAGAAGGTTTGAATCCCTCTCATAGTAGTTGCATTATCATCTATTAGGTCATACATTCATTATTCATTCATTTACTAATCATAACTTGATGAGATCCATGACTCAAGTCTGTCATAAACCATGCTTATAACCAACGTATAACCAACAAAATAACAATGATAGGACAACCATTATCATCACATAATAACAAACATATTTATACATAATACACAAGAGAAAAATATATCTTATTAACATATGCAAAATAAAAATAGGTGAGGGACTTCAATGTACCACTCGACCATAGATTGGGCTAAACCAAATCTTTCTTTCAGCCAATCACCCCAATGCCATATTCCAAGCATGAATGTGGGACTTACAATAAAACAACTAGGGCTTCCTCAAGGTTTACCACAATCCACCAAGGAATTCTTAGGCCAAATCCCTCATCTATACAACTAGGCTTTACTGTAAACTTTCCAAGAGATTCCTAGGCCCAAACACGAAACCTACACTACCAATATTTACCGCAATCCCACCATATACCGGTTTAGGAATTGCTAGGCCTATACAAGCATGGATGCCTCTCGACCTCTCCGCCTAAACCATGAGGAATTTGTTTGTATCCACCTTTAGGATTTACCATGTATCATGTGATTACCGGTCAAGGGATTCCTAGGCCCAACGAGGCTCCACTCTCTAGGATTTATCGTGTATCCCTCCATTCATCGGTCGAGGATTCTTAGGCCCAATGAGGCTCCACCCTCTAAGATTTACCATGTATCCCTCAATCCACCAGTCAAGGATTTGTAGGCCCAATGAGGACACACACAATTAGGCTTTACCGCAATCCCACTTTCACTGGTCCAGGGTTTCCTAGGCCTTGTGTTTCCTCCCTGATACCACTCCACCCAGTTTCGAAACCTTCCTACAATACATCTCAACCAAATATGAGAAACCCCATCACACAATGTCTATTCGGAAATGGCAAGGGAAGGTTGAAAACCATTGTCACACCTGGAAAAGCTCATGCCAATGATAGCAAGAGAACCAAATACACACATTCATATACCATGCATGTCAAAAATAGCAAGGAAATCATACATGCAGCTCAATACTTGCAAGTAATCTCGTTGTAGCTGCTAGATCCCGCTCTTCTTTGCTTTATCTTTGCTTCCCTTTGCTTTCTTGTCCTTCTTTTGCCTTTCTTCCTCCAATGCTAGAGTGCTCCAAGAATACTCTAAGTGTCAAAGAGTATGTGAGAGAGATAATAGATAGAGAGATCCATAACTAAACTAAAAAAGAATTAAATTGACTAAAGGTTGTGGACTGATCCTCAGAAGCCTTTTTTATCAACGAGGCCTCTATATTCTTCAATTTCCATAATTTTTCCTTCATTTTCCTCCTCGCATGAAAAGTGTGAGCTTTCACCTTCCTTTTCTCCTAAATTCCTTTATTTTCATAAATAAAATGTCAATTAATGCCTCTTTGCCTTTCCAAATCCTTTGCCATATCCTTTCCCAGTTTCCATAGCCATTAATTAATCACAGGTGATCCCCATCACTATGTTTTTTCCCAACATTCAGCATGGAATACCTGTCCCATGACCTTGTTTATTGTTTTTCCTTTATTAACTTTATTACATGGATTTTTAACCCAGTGTTGTTGTAGACCCCTCCCCCTTAGGGGAACACTTCCCTTGGTGTTCAATGACACCTACAACCAGCAATACCATTGAAAAAGAAAAACATACTACCCATGGATCTTTATAATCTTAGATCGTTTCAGCATTTACAATGAACAACCTACTAAAAAGAAAACCAACATGAAAAACATAACAACATTACACTCATACTACTTAATGGAACTTTATAACATAGCTCGTTGCAGTGTTTACAATGATAACCATATATAAATATGTACATATACCAAAATTGCTTTGGCTCAATCAGGAAAAAAAGAAGAAGGATACATAGCCTGCATCTCATCAGTCATCTCCCCTGTAGCTTCATTGGGCCCAAAGTGCTTCCACTTCACTTTAACCTACTCGATTACTTATTTTTTAAGCATGAGCATCTCCAATCCTCTCAAGCATCTCCAAGCATGAGCATCTTCGTTGGTCCAATCCTTTCAAGGATCTCGAAAGGCCCACAATACCAAGGTTCCAGCTTCACACATGGCTCAATCCTCAAGGAGATTTTCTTGGGCTTGATTCACAAGTACACATGTACCCCAACCCAAAACTCCTTAAACAGCCTATGCTAATCTGCATAACTTTTCTACCTATCCTGTGTTGCCTTTAGATTCTTCTTGATAACCTACATTTCTTATTCCATCTTTCCCAACATGTCCAGTCATATCAACACCTTGTTCATTGGATCACTCCAACTGATGGGAGTATTACAACTCCGCCCCTAAAGTGCCTCAAACGGACTCATTTTTCAATGACTTGTGATACCCATTGTTTTAAGCAAACTCTACCAGTGGAAGATACTATTCCCATGTTGATGCATGACATACATTCTCAACATGTCCTCCAAAATCTTCTTGACCCTCTTTGTTTGTCCATCTGTCTAGGGATGATAAGCTGTGATGAAGGCCAACTATGTACCCAAACCTACAAAAAACTCCTTCCAAAACCTAGAGGTGAACTTAGCATCCATTTCTAATACAATCTTCTTCGATACACCATGAAACCTCACTACATCTTTGATGAAGACCTGTGCTACATCACTGGTTGAATATGTAGACTTCAATGAAATGAAGTGCGTTACCTTTGTCAACCTATCCACTAAAGCCATGATGCAATCATGTTGTCTGGATGTCCTCGGAAAACCTGTAATGAAATCCATTGAAATGACCTCCCATTTCCACTCTGGAATCAGAATCGACTATAGTAAACCACCTCGATGCTTACACTCTATTTTTACCTGTTGACAATCCAAACATCTAGCCACAAACTCTGCCACATCCTTCTTCAAATTCAGCGAGTAATAAAACTTCTTCATTTTTGTCAATGTCTTTTGATATCCTAGGTGACCTAAATAGGATTTAACATGAAATTCCCTCAAGATAAGCTTCTTGAGCTCACTATTGTCTGGCACATAGACCCTGTCCCTAAATGTGATCAAACTGCCTAGTCTAAGATGATATTCCACATCATGTTCACCTGTACCCTATAGTAACATGTGCCTAAGCTCCATGTACTTGTCATCTTATTGTTTTGCCTGTAAGATCTGATCTTGTAGATTTTTCGCATAAGAACTCATAGCTACTATATGATTCACCTTCACTCTTTTGCTAAGAGAATCTAAAACCCTATTTTCCTTTCCCTTAATGTACCTAAACTCGAAATCAAAGTCACTGATCGTGTCAACCACCTAGCCTTCCTGGCATCCAGATTCTCTTGGTCAAACAAGTATCTCAATCCACTATGATCACTCCTCAATAGAAACCTCCTTCCAAGAGATAGTGCCTCCATATCTTCAAAGCATGGATGATCATTGCTAGCTCAAGATCATGTGTAATATAATTCTGCTCATGTTCATTTAGTTTCCTTGATTCATAACATACCACCTGTCCCTCCTGGATAAGGACTCCACCAAGCCCTCCCTTGCAAGCATCAGTACACACCATGAACTCTTTATTTGGACCTATAATCTTTATAACTGGAGCATTTGTCAACAATTGCTTCAATTGTTCAAAACTTGTTGCACATTCCTTTGTCCATTCAAATTTCTTACCTTTCCTTTGCAATGATATAATACGATATGCATTATGTGATAAGTTTCTTATGAACCTCTTAAAGTAACCTGCTAACCCCATGAATGACCTTACCTCATCCACATTCCTAGGATTTTCCCACTCCATGATACTATATTTTCCAAATCCACTGTTATGCCTTCCTTGGAAACAACTTGTCCCAAGTAATGTACCTATTGACGGTGTTGTAAATCTGTCAACCAAGGGGATCTCACCAATATGAATTCTGAACTAGACCTCACATCGTTTGGTGTAGGATTCCCATTCGATATAACGGCTCGGTTTCCATATACTTAGAGATCTTTCTTGGCTCTAGCTGTCAACATGGGAGGGTGATGCAATGGTATCTTTGAACATCAAGGTAAGTGTGCATGGTAAGTGTGAATTGAAACTATGTCTAGTGGAATATTCCATAACATATGCGTCAATCATTAAAACTAAAGTACAGGGAAAGATTCTTCCACCATCCAGCGGAATAGTCCACAACGGATGTGACAGTCATTATAACCAATGAGCAATAAAGGTATGCCTAGTATCTTGTGGAATAGTCCACAAGGATGAGACAACAGTGATAACCAATACAACACATTCCTAGCAAGGTAAGCACTAAAACAACCGAAATAGTTCAACTATCTTACTACATGCAAAACAATCATGAATTACAAATGCTCAAATAATAGTCTTACAAACATCCACAAATCATGCATTGAAATGTGTTGGCCTTAATAGGATCTTATTAAGCAAAACTTCCAAGACATATATTTACATCATACATAACTAGCCCCAGTAGTGGGACATTGGAGCCACTCTTCACTCCTCAAAGAACTAACTGAAACTCTCTATGCTTTGTGGGAGGAGCCAAGGAGAAAATTCCCCTTGCTCACACAATGAGGGGGTATATATAACCAAAGGGTAATGCTTGACCTTTGTGACTCTTCGACTACCCTCATGACTGTTCAATTTCCTATGACTTTTCAACTGACATGACTCTTCATATTCATGTGTATCCATTGGACTTCCACTTTACATTACATTTGATTTACAATAGACATGGCCCATAATAGTGATGTTGCCTTTGACAACTCATGACACGAGTTGACATGACACTGTTGACGTTGACTAGCTTGTCGAGGTGGCAATGTCAAAGCATTGTTGCTGTTGAGTGATGGATGTTTTCTTGGATGTGATTTCTCTTCTCCTTTGCATAGCTTGATGATGAAGGGTCTTCAATGATCTTTGTTCTCGAGAGGTGGTTGCATGCATGTGTTCCCTTTGCTTGTACTTGATAAGATTCTTTGTTCATCTAGTTGTAAGTGATTCTTCTAGCATATTCGTTCCTTATTCTCCTTCTTCATCGTCTCGCCATGATCTAATAATGTACTTTTTCCTGCAATTTACTCGTGACAGGACAACATCAAATCCAAAAACTCCATAGTCTAAGATGATGCACTTTTATCCATGGACTGAGCCCGGGATAGATGACAAGCTAGCAAAGAGGGTCCAGCAAATGTGCATTGCACAGTTCCAAGTGACAGGGAGGGAGACTGATCACTGAGATTGCGCATTGCGCAGTTCCAGGTGATAGGGAGGGAGATGATCACTAAGATTGCGCAGAGTGCAGCTCGGGCTTGGTTGAGGAACTCCTCAGCATAGTCTTCACTTCTGGGGAAACTTACGCAGAGGCCATTAGGAGACAAGATTGCGCAATTGAGACCATCAGTGGTTGTTGCAAAATGGGACCCTGGGAGGTAGGTCTGCATAGTTTTCAAAGGCAAGGAAGGACTGGGCATCAGAGGGATGTGGGAGGACAGATATGCGCAATTCTTGCGATCAGCGAGTCCCGGCTGAGGGAGGACACTAGTGAGACACTTCTATGAGGCAAGGTAGGCTTGGTTCTCTGTGCATTATTGAGTTCAAGCAGGCATGGAGGAGGCTTGATGACTGATCTTGTGAAATGCACAGTTCAGGTCAGGCTAGGAGAAGCTATTGCGCAATTCTAGGGATGAAGGCAGTCTATTCAACTCTAGAATTGTGCAGTGCAACTTCCTTGGGGGACAGTGATTGCACATTGATAGTTCTAGCAAACAGGGTTGCATCACTGAGGGTTGAGACTATGCAGTGCGCAGTTCAATCGGGGTCTGGTGAAAGTGAGTTTCTCGGTCGGGAGTATTTTCGCAAAAATGGGTAAGTGTGGGAGGCAGGTGGATTTGTGAGGAACTTGAAATCGTGATCACACACTTAGCATACATCGATGACATGACAAGATAGACAAACAAAATAACAAGACAAAACATTACCCTCTATGAGACTGTCTATAACAAAAAGTGACAAGTGCGACACTTGAGATAGACTTTAGGACGACCATGACGACACTTGTGCGATAGTGCTATTAACTTTTTGTATGAGTGTGACAGGTGTTTACATGGCTAGTACAAATCGTATGCACAAAGACCAATCTTCGAGGTCACTAGAAAGGCGCTCGCAAACATGACCTGACAACCAAACATGCCAAAAGACGACAATTGATCCAATAAGCGAAAGGGAGAGGGACACTTAGAGGAAACACATGGAATGACTTTTAGTGCTTGCAACCATGCATGTTATTGAATACATAATGATATGACAATTATAAGCAGTCCTTCATGCTACAATAAGAGGTATATTTCAAAATATGTGCTTTGTTTTCAATTCCTACCCTCCAAAGGGTTATACATCAGATGGAGTCTTCATGTCGTCTTTATCTTCTATCATACCCTAGGTTACTTGGTCTCCTTATCTTTTCTCCTCTGCTCCTTGAGAGTCATCTATCACGTCATCCATCTCTGTGGCCACTGAGAAACAAAATTTTGTAGTTTAAGCAGGCAGTGACTGCTGCAGGATGAGGCCCTGGGAGGACACATATGTGTAGTTTTAGGAGGCAAGGTGGATTGGGCAACCAAGATGCCTGAGGGACAAAACTGCACACTTTCTAGAGACAGTGGGTTCTGGCTGAGGGAAGGACACTGGAGGAAACCACTTTGAAATTTTAGATGTTAAGGTAGGTTTGAATTTTTGTGCTTTGTGAAATTCCAACATGCAAGGGAAAAGTTTGAGGGTTGCAAAAGTGAAGTGCACAGTTCAGGAAAGCTCGATGAGGCTAGGTTGCTAGGGAAACTCTTGAATTTGGTTAAGTGTGGGGTTAATGGAACCAATATGAACAGTGATATAACTTGACCACGATCACATACTTGGACACTTAATGATACAACATAGACCATCCAGAACATATAAAAACATACTTCGCTTCATGCAACAACCTTTGTGGCAGCTTACAACAAGTGCGGCTCCAATGGTAGACTTTGGGAGGATAAAGGATACACTTTTGTAAGAGTGCGTGAAATGAATTCAAAACATGTCTATGTGATGAGAAGAACCCATTATCACAAATATTTCCCCTTGAAGCAAAACAAACTTCCCTTTGCATGGAAAGTGATAATCCACGTTCCTAAAGATGACACATACTATATAAAGATAAAACTGTGAACGACTCTTAAGATCGAAGAAGGGAGTTGGAGATCATCAGCTTACCAATAAGTGACTAAGGAATGATCGATCACAGACTCCACAGTAGGCTCCAAAATTCAAGTATAGGCCAAAATTTTGGAGGGTGTTACAGCTGCTACAACAATACCTTTGTCTGAAGAAACTGCATTTGCTAAGCTTGGCATAAAATTGATGTTCTTTTAGCAATCTCATTATTGTTGTTAAATGTTCAGCATGCTCTCCCTCATTCTTAGAGTATATCAATATATCATCAATTGAATACAATAACAAACTTGTCTAGATAAGGGCGCAACACACTATTCATCAAGCACATATTATGTAATATAAATGTTCTGCCTCTCACCTATTATGTAATTTTTTTCTCTGATCAATACTTCTACTAAATTTATCAATAGATTAACATTCATATACCTTGCATACAAAACAACTTTCACAATGATCACTATATAGTTAAGTCATAATTCAAAGAGGTTGTTGTCTACTTATCCTGAGTCTAGGAATTTATTCTTTATGAGACCAAAAGCATGCTCCAATAGAAGCTAATATGATGGAAGATGTTTGGTTACATAAAATAGGCCTTTATAGGTGTGAACCAAAATATATTTTCAATGTACATTTGAAGTCAACCATGTATAGTAAATCATACATACATGAATAATTCCCTTTTGATTTTGTGTTTAGAAGAATTGAAGATTATATGGAGGTGATAGTTAAAATGTATTGTATACAAAATACAGAGGATAAAGCTAAATTTCATACTTTTTAAGAAGAAAGAAAGAAAGCATTCTTTGAATAAAGAAATGGAAAAGTTGATAACCTAGAGGGTAATCCAACTAATTTAGAGAATGCCAATTAACTTAAGAGTACTAAAGGTAAAAATGAAAAATAAGGTAAAGATGACCCTATTTATGATCAACAAAGTCCTACTCAAGATGATCATGATAAAATTGGAACATCTCAATAAGAACAAGGATTACATGGTGATGAATAGAGTAAAGATCTTCAAGCTTCGAAATTATAAGGTGTCAAACAAGTTACATCTATAGCAACTTAGTAAGTGTAGAGTCCAAGTCAAGGTATAGAATAAATAACAATGCAAATTGATATTGGTACAAAGGCGTCAAATGATACAATTGATAAAATTGTTGTTAATCAAATAAGTACTCTAAAAACTCAAATTATTCAATCGCATGATATGAATAAGACTATTACAACTCAAAGTACGATGAATAAAATTATTTCATACACAATTATTGTTACACCACTACCTACCAGAAGTGGTAAAATAACACCTTCCATGCTTACTTTGGATCAAATTGATCCTATTGAAGAGATTTTCATTGCATTGCACAGATATTTCTTTCATTCTGAAAAAGGAAATTGCTAAAAGAAGGTCAAAACAAAGGAAAGTGGGTGTGCTTGAAGAAGAGTCTTCTTAACAAGGACTTAATGTGGAATGCCATTAGAAAATTGCCTAATGAAATTGCACATGAAACAACATCAATGTTGGGAGCATTTTCAAGTGTTAATGCATGGCTAGTAAACAAACAAGTTACATTTATAGCAACTCAGCGAGTGTAGATTTCAAGTCAAGTTATAGAAGAAATAATGGATATGTAGATTGATATTGGTATAGAGGTACCAAATGTGTTAGGTGATAAAATCATTGTTGATCAAATAAATACTCCAAAATCTCAAACTACTCAATCACAGGATATGAGTGAGAGTATTACAACTCAAACTACTCAATCACAGGTCCATATGAGTGAGAGTATTACAGCTCAAAGTAGAATTGTTAAGCTTATTGAAACTATCCCATCCACAACTATTGTTACACCACTAGCTTATCGATTTTCCATGGCATATGAGAATCTAGTTTGGGTCCTAGAATATCTTACAGAAACACACCCAAATTCCACAACAATCCTACTTTGCACAGCAAAATAAACATAAATCAATGAATCAACTAGCGCACATGACCATTTTTAACTTTTTCAAACCCTTCTTCATTATATTACAAACTATAATACAATAGTCTCAAGGTTCCCATACCAGGGATCATGGCCCTTAAATACAACCTTGTTACAAGGATACAACTAGGGCCCTTTCTAGGGTCTCAACTCTATTTGTACTTCACTGATATAGGTAATCATTTTTCTGAGGTCTTGGACTGAATTTAAGGAACTCGATCTGCATGAGAAGAAGCCCTTATCTAGGGCACATCAATCTATTATCCAATACCTTATGAACAACCCTCCAAACTTAGCAATCTAGCTCCTTGATTACACCTCCAAGCAACCATGGACCTAGGGATTTCTTCACATATTTTCTAAGTCTACTACAAATCTTGCAACCCCAAATCTTGGGTTACTTCAGACCTGGAACACCCTTCTTCCAGCCCTATACAAGCTTTGTTGGTCCTCTAAGTCATGTGGCCTTGCTCCAACTTCCCTCCAAGCCTTACAACATACCAAAACAATATGATCTTTAGTGTTTCAGCCCTCCACTAAGGTACAAGAGATTGTGGCTAGATCACAAAGGTGCCACTACTTTGAGCCCATAATTTTTTGGCCCTTTTCTAACGTTCCTTCCAATGCTTAGATGCACAGACTTGCCCTCACCAAACTCCTCCTTAACCCATGACCTGAACATGAAACAAAAGACCCAAACAAAACCCACCTTTTTCTCCTTATCAACTTAGCTTCCTAAGGAATGTGGCCTACATGGATCAACCCTCACTTGAGAAGATTTGCCCTTATTGGATTAGCTTACAACCATTCCTCCTTGGCCCTAAATCTTGACCTCCTCTAGGCTACATCTTAACCAACCTCCTTGATCAAATGAGTTCCCTCTCACTTGATTAGTTTAGCCTTCCAATAGGCCTCCAAATTAGCCCTTCTAGGCCTCTTAGGAACCCTCTATAACTTAGGGGTTTTGATCCTCTAGACCTTAGGAAATATTAATTTTCCCTTTTAATTTTCTTTTAGATTTTAAACCCTAACTTGGGTCTAAAACCCCTTTACTTGGGTTCTCTGTCCACAAACCCTTTCATGAACAAACTTCACAAACCAAATCTAGGCTTGTGGAGTACCTCCCAATCTACACAATTCAACATAACTACTAGAAGTGGTAAAATTACACATTAGATGCTTACGTTGGATCAACTTGATCATATTGAAGAGATTGTAGTTGCATTGAGGGGGGTATTTCCTTCATTTGAAAAAAGGAAATGGTTAAAAGGAGTTCAAAAAAGAGGAAAACATGCGTGCTAGAAGAAGAGTCTTCTCAACAATCATTAGTGTGGAATGTTATTGGAAAACTCGATGATGAAATAACACATGAAATTGCATCAACATTGGTGGCAATTGCAAGTGCTAATGCATGATCAATAAATGAATTAATTGCTAAACTAATCTAGCAATATGTCCAGGTTGCTAAATTGGAAAGGAGGTCGAGTAGCCAAAAATCAATACTAGAAAAATAATATGAGACACGCTCCCAAATTAAAGAAACAATTTTCTCTACTACTGTTAGAAATAGAAGGAAAATGCAAACAGGAGATTGATAGTTTGAAGAAAGAACATTTAATAGAATTATAAATGAAAGATAAAAATATAAGTTGAATCTAAAAGTATTCTCTATTATTTTTCAACAATAAATTAATCATTACCAGAAAAACTACAATAAGTATAAATTAAGCAATAGATTAAGCATAAAGATGTAGAATTTTTCAAAATAAAGTCTATTAACATAAATGCCCAACTTAGAATCAACTAAGAGAAATTAATAATGTAAGCAAAATGCATCAATTCCACCATGATTTACTCAAGTGCTATCAACTTCACCTATATGATAAAAAGATTACTTAACAACGTTTTGCTAAGATTATCACTTGGGAAGTAAATGAAATGTTATAACATAGTGAAAATCATAGAAAAGAAAAAACTGCAAATTCAAGTAGCTTTAGGTCAAATGTCAATGATTGGATGGAAAGAGTCAAGCAATGGTGCTCTAGTTTAAGGGATTTGGCTTTAGATGTCATTATATATTATAATCTACTACGTGTAGCACCTATCAAGAAAGCTTTATCGAATAAACTTTGTATAGTTAGTTTGAAGGAACAATTGAGGTATGAGCAAAGAAAGGATATTGCAGATAAGTCGACGGGAACAATGAATTTGTCAAATAATTTATCTGTTTGCTAGCGGAATGCAATAAATAAGTTCTTTTATTCTAACATTAAGAAAAAGATTTTAGAGTGTGAAATAACAAAATCTCAATCCTCCTCATATTTCTCGTGTAATGGATCTTTATGGTCAATGGGAAAAATATTTTGAAGGAAAGGGAAACAAGAAAGTAACATATTATAGATAGATATCGATTTCAAGATAATCAAGATGGAAGAAAAAGATTGGACAAATGGATGGATAATCAAGAATATAAAGGAGATCTTCAAATGCAATCTAAGGTTTTATAGGAAATCCAAAATTCTATTGTGAGATGATTGATTGATTATTTGTTTGTTAGTTATTTTTTATTTTTTATTTTTTCTAAGTTGGGGACTTGAATGCAGATTATGTAATTTTATTAAAAGTTTTAATTAAAGCTAAAGGTTAATATTTTTTGAAGTAATTTTTTTGGTTAGAATAATAGATAGTATTATGTATTTTTATGAGCAATGTTTTTATTATTCTTTTATATTTTCGCGTGTAATTATTTATTATGACTTGATAATATTACTTAAGAGAAGATTTAATGAGAGAAAAATTAAAACAATTAGCAACATTTCATAAGACATAAACAAAATGTTTTATCTTGGAAAACACTAATCCGAGGACAAATCAATGGATACAATGTCATTAGTCTCTTGGCCAAAACCTAGCCAAGGCATCCAAGTGAGCCTTCATCACTCACCTCCCTGGTTCATCACAATGAAGTTTTCCTAAGTCTTTTAAAGGCTTCATTACATGCATTCCACGAGCACAAAAACATGTGATCAAAACTACCACTATAGACCAAGTAACTTTGACTCTTTCATCAAATCATGTTTTACCTAACAATCCCCCCTTCAAACTTGACTTTGGGTTTCCCTTAACCAAATTTGTCAAAACTGGCCAACTGAAACAACTTGCTCACCTCTAGGCCCTACCTACCTCAAAATTTATAACCAGGGTATATTAATTTGGCATTCCCCCTATCACCTAAGTCTAACTCCAAACTTTACTAGTAATTTCCAAAGGGTACGCATCCCTTACTAGGCTTTATAGCAATATGTCCATTTACAAGTAATAAGAATTTTGACTTCATTATAAAAATAAATAAATAAATCATTGTTGTTATGGTCATCCTCTTTCCCAATGCTCTCCTCTCCAAACCTAGCTTTCATGTGTGTTCTCCATGTGGACTTGTGCACATTAACCTCTGATTTTCTCTTCTAATTCAATGTTCTTATGCTTCGTGCTCATCACATGGGCCTCCCTTTTGTGTAGCCTGGATGACATTCCCTTCAACATGGCACATAGAAACATGAATCACACGATGAACCCAATCTAGACACCACATGCTCTCTGTTTCCATTGCTCACAAATCCATTCTCCTTCGATTCGTCCATTGAATTCAATTTCTTCTTATTGCCATACTCATGTGCCTCTCTCACGTTCACTAGGTCGAATAAACCATTTGCAAGAAAGGTGTCCCTTTGAAGCCAAAACTTCTCTAACACCAAGTTGAAACTACTAGAGAGAAAATTTACTAAGAGAAAATATAAAACCACTAGCAACATTTCATAAAACATAAACAAAATGTTTTATCCTTAAAAAACCCATTTCGAGGAAAAACCCACCTAACCAAATCTTGTTAGTTCCTTGGCCAAGACTTGTGCAGGTTGGCCAAGTCAACCTTCACCGTTCACCTCCCTAGCCCATTACAACGAAGTTTTCCCAATCCTTTTAAATGATTCATTACATGAGCACAACACTATGTGCAACCAAAACCATGTGCCCCAAGGCACCTCTATAGATAGAGTAACTTTGAATCCTTCACTAAGTCCCCGATTTGGACTCCACATGATTTGTGTTTCCATTGATCAAGAATCCATTCTCCTTTTGTTCTTCCATTGAATTCACTTTCTTCTTATTTCCATACTTGTGTGCCTCTCTCGCATTCACTAAACCAAATAAACATTGGCAACAACGGCATCCCTAATAACCTAACACTTGGCTCTTATATATCCATTAGAATTAGGAGAGAATGAGGATGGAGGGTTTTACAGCCTAGGGTTTCATCAATGTTAGAAGCAACAAAGCCAGAATCATGGTTTTCTCTTTGCTTAACCTCATCCCTCCATGTCACATCTGTGACCTGTCAGGGTGTGCAAACAACTCATGGATTATTCATTGGACCCATGGGAAGGAGCCAACATTTGGTTTGATCCAGCTGCCTCGCTTAAACACCCTACTCTTTGTGCATATAAGGTGGTACAAAACTTCAATTTATTAAAGATAACAGTGCAAGCCTCCCCCCTAGCTTCGTCCTAGGTCTTAAGCCCTCTTCCCAACATGGTTTTGGTGGTTAACCCCTATCTTACCACTTCTTTCTCTCCTCCATGATCATCAACACCTCCTTCATGTCCATTGTTACCTACCCTGAACCCCACTATGTCTTTGTGATCTCTATTGGAAATTGCTAACTCGCGACCATTGCCAAAGTTGGAGGGTTTCAACCTTGGACCTACTTAGCAATTAGTTACTTAACCCTACCTTCCAGTTTCCTAAACTATTTACTAACAATAGAATTATTTAATGATGGTGGTTTCACTCATAGACAACTGACGCCTCAAACCCCCCCCCCCATCGATCATACCAAAAGGAACAACTACAAATGCATAAATAATAAGTTAGAGGAGCCATGCCTTGTATTTGGGAAGGACATCAAGATCAACACCATCCACAAGATGGAGAAATTGGAAATGGTGGGTAATTTTCTCAGCAAACACATGTCCATAGTTGTCCTCTCGAGATGGAAAAAACAAAACTTCAAATAACTTCTAGGTTACATGCCTCGATGCATGATTCTTGCAAAAGGTTGGATGGGGTAGCTCACTTTATCAGAGGAAAACACAATAGAATTACTTTCTAGGAAATGGTCTTAGGGCTCTCAAGCCCTTTTCATGTAGAAACGGTCTTTAAACTTTGATTCCCATGCGAAGAAGCTTGATATCATCCTTAATTGTGTCTAACTCCCCAATTTGGCACTTATCTTCTAGTCTGAAAGTGTTTTCAAAGAGGTTGGTAACACATTGGTTATTTATAACGATGCTAATTTCTCCTACCTATAAACTAGGAATATGAAAATCGCTCGCATCTTGGTCAGTCTTAACCTTTCCCAAGGGCTTCCAAAGTCTATTTCAATAAATGCAAGGGACATTATTCATCACCAAAATAATAATTAAGAAGGTATCCCCTTTAAGTACACTCGTTGTCAGACTCATGGACATATTAGCAGGAACTATGAACTAGGGAATAATCAAGGGAAAAAAATGGGTGAAAAAAGGTGTCTTGTACTCGATATTACCCCCTATGTCTCCTCCAGAACCCTTGTAGGGTGATTTTGTGCATCAAGGTCAACATATAGAGGAAGTAGATAAGGACGAGGAACCCCAACAATGCCCTCCTCCATTATACTTCTAGGCCATTATTGTTTCGACGTCTCCTTCAGGAAGGGATATTTAGGTTAAAGGTAGTTTTCTTCCTATTTTGCACAACCAACCTTCCATAGTTATGAATGCTCCTTCTTTCTTGGCCCCTCAATTTTCAACATGTCATTTAATTATTTCTTATCTATCAAGTGTTTTTCCTTTCTCCTTGTTGGATGTTTTCCCTACTAAAGATCTCAAACCTTTGGTTGGTATCTCCTCCCCCTTTCCCTTCCCCTTTTCTCTCATGCCTCCTCCTCTCCACCTTTCCTTCTACTTCTTAGCACCCCTTTCTCCCTTTGATCTCCCCTCGTTCTCTCAAAGGTGAACCTGCTCCTTCTCCCCCTCTCTTGCATTACAATCTTCATTCCTCTGATAGATGCTCCTCCCCCGCTCCTCTGCCTCTTGTAATTTAAGGTTCTATGATACTATTTGAGGTTTGGTCACCCTATTGGACTTCCCATGTTCCTTTAACCTTTGAGATAAAAAATCCCTCCTCTCAAAGGCTTAAAACCTAGCTTCCCTTGAAATTCAAACTAGGAAGCAAACATGTATCTTAAGGGCGCTTAAAGCTTTTAGCCTTCTAGTGGTCTCAAAGTTAAAATTCTTTCCCTAAACTGTCGAGGTCTTCCCATCCCTACTAGAAAGTTAACAATAAAACAACTCATATCAATATTCTTTGCAAGTCATTTTCCTTTAAAAGACTATGATAGATGGAGTCAAAGCCAATAGTATACTTAGGCCTATACTCCCTGACATAGATTTCTTATCCACAAATGTTATGCATATATTAAGGAGTCTTGTCTCTGGTTGGAATCCATTCCCCATTCACATCTCCACTGCTTGGTGTATTAAATTAGGGTTGGTTTTGAATCTTCTCCCTTTGGATATTTGATATGTCCTTTATCTATGTCAATTTGTATGGAACCTATGTGGACAGGAAATCATTTTGGGAAAACTTTGTTATTGTAACACCCCTCCATTGTATGTAAAACTCTTCTAACCTAAGCTAAGAAAAGCTAGGTCTGATGTGTAACAAGAAAAGTAAATACTTTATTATTAAATAAATAAAATACTTTTAATCACTTGGAAAAGCAAGACACCAAGAGATGAGATCCTTGCCAAATCTCATTGGTGAATGGGAAGGGAAAATTATTTCATGATAAGGCTTCTAGATCCAATTCTAGATAAACTTGATGGATTGGAGATAAATATCCATTAAGTTACTTAACTGAAGAAAGATCCTAAGTTTAATAAAAATATAAAAGCCTTGTGGGAGAGAAAGGCAAGCTTTTATGAGGAAAATCCTCGCGGAGAGAGAAAGGCGAGCTTTTCTGAGACCATATCATGAAAGAGGGTATTAAATACCCATTGAATATATCAACAGAGGCAATTGATCCATGGCAAGAACTCTCGGCTCGGGGGTGAATTGACGAAAGCTAGCTCTAGGTTGGGTGGCGGTGCTCGGTTTTCCAAGTGACATTCTTTCAGATAGTCTGGTTTGCATGGGATGTTCTATATGTTGGCCCCTTACTCTCTGTGTTTTCAATTCATTTAGCATATGAGAGAATTTTCTTGAGTTTTCTTTGCTTATTAGATGATTGAATAAATTGCATGTGACTGTTATGCTTTGTGTTAACTTTGTTTATGAGATTGTTATATATGATTGCATGTGACAATTATTGCACATATATGTAATCCAAATTAAATCTAGTGAAGGAACATAATAGGTGGGGTTTAAGCAATAATTGTTATGTTGTCACATCTTTAAACTTGTGTGCTATCTCGATTTTTAAGACGGTGAACAAATATGTATGAGACATTATGTATGATTAATAATTATGTTCTAAGGCTTGAAATTGTAAAACCTAGGGTTCAGGTCATCTATGCTATGCATCACGAATCATGGAAGAAATTGCATCCAATGAGGCTCTTTTAGCTAATTTTTCATATTCCATAAGATATATATGTTAGCAATACATTTGACTATGATAGTAGGACTATGATCATGCTAGCTACAGTATATTTATTATAACGTTTCCATTAATGTTGATGTTAAGTTAGCAAAGGAAGGAAGTATTTATGCATAGTCTTGTCTTGTTGAATGCCTAGGTTTGATTGTTCCTCTCAGTTGTAATACATGCATAAGGGTTGATTGGAAGGTAGTATTAAAGTCTATCCATTGAACCTAAGAGTCCACATCGTGGATCCAGTGGAGCATAGTAGGTTGTTGGTGGTATTGTACCACGGGGGTATGTGATAAATGGTATTAGAGCATTAAGTTCAAACATTTTGGCCTATGGGCCAATCCACCTCTATCAGATATGAATGGGTTGTAGGTTCCTTTCCAATGAGTTTTAGAGTAGTGCCTTAAGGCATTAAAACTCATAATCATTGCAAATAAATTTTAAAATAATTTGTTGGAGAGGCATGTTGAAGCAATAATATATATATATATATATATGTGTGTGTGTGTGTGTGTTATATGCTATATACTATATTGAAATCAAAAATAAGTTTGAATTGAGGTTTTTTTTAGGAATGTTTATATATATTCCAATAAAAAATTTATTTGTAGTTGTCAAATAAAAATAAATAAAAAAATCTAAGAAGGCCTTCCCTCAATATTTATGAGGAAGATATGATCACTGACAAATCTAAAGAGAGACCCTATGGAAATACTACTAATGGAAATGCCCATATGAATTATAATACTTATAAGAATCCATTATCAATATTAATTCTGTATGAGAATATGGTAGTCAGTTATGTATAGTTGATAGTTCAAAAAGAAAAAGAAAAAAAAAGTGACATTTCACCATATAATAATTCGATCGCCCCAGTCGATTTATCTCCTATCCAAGGATGAGTTTCAGTTGATGGATCGATCAAATAAGGCATGCATCATCGATAATATCTATCTCTTGAACCATTTCAACCCAAAAGGCATATTGAGGCTTAGATTTCTCTTTTGTTTCTTTTCTATGTCATTGGGTGAATGTTGCTTGAAATTCAGTAGAGCAGTATAGATTTGGCAGCCACGATTTGCAGCCGGGAGAGCTTGTCCATCACCCTTTTTGAAATTTTGGGTGTCTTGGACTGGTGGTCTCTGGCAATTTCCCCCCGTGGACCGCGGATACCCTATAAAACTCCGACGGTAAGGTCACTTGAAACCCTTGTTAGCGATTCTCGGTACTCGTCGACCTTCAAGAGCCGTTGTTTTAAGCTTACCAGGATCCGACCCCAAGAAATCATTGAGGTCATTGAGACCAGAGAGATGGTCTGTGCAGATGTAGACGCTACGTGTGTAATTGTCATCAGAGACCTCAAAAAGCTAACGATGGGTGGGTGTACCAAAACTTGTTTTAAGAACAAATAGCATGATGCATGATGGTGATGAATATGTGATTGGATGGCCTTGCTGACAACTGCCTAAAACGAGTTTAAGAAAAATAAAGCACATCTTTAAAGCACAGCAACACCTATTTGTTGGATAAAATCATCTTAAGGACGAGTGTTTCCCTTTCAATCCATAGCGCCGCTTTTCAATTTGTTCTGGAGGTGGGTTGGGTGTGGTGGCTTGGCGAGTTGTCATTCCGGAGTAGGTTATTTATGTGGAATCTTCTATGAAATCTCATTTGATAATGGTTAATCCATAAATGCATTAAGTTGGGATAAGGGTTATCCAGTTTCCATCGGACAATGTATTAATTGGTGATACCATTACGCTGTGTTATAACACAAAGAATACGCATAATAAGGATCGACTAGATCGTTTTAAATGCTTCCTATACCAATTCGATCTGAAGAACTATGTTCTTCACTTAATGGTATGTTCTTGGAATAAGCTAGTGACCATGTATTCCAAATTGGGTAGTCTTCATAATGCACGCCTAGGGAGCCTATTCCAGAGAGGGATATAGTGAGGAAGAACTTACTCTTTTTAACCAAATATTGAGAGAAGACGTCAAGCCGGACAATTTCATTTTTCCATGTGTTCTTAAGGCTTGTGCAGTTTTAGCAACTCTATAACAGGGTAAGTATCTCCATGATTTCATGGTGAGAAGTGGGTTTGTATCTAATACTTTTTGGTAAATGCATTTCTTGATACGTATATGAAATCGGAAGTGTTGAGGATGTGCGCGAGGTAGTTTATAAGATTACTCGAAGAGATGTCGTTTCATGGAATCCGATGACGGATATATCCCAAGCTTTGGAATTTTTTTTAAGCAATTGCAACTGGTAGGTATAAAGCCTTCTCTTGGCATGTACCAATGACACAGAGTTGTAAAAGGGTAAACATATACAAAATTACATTATAAAAAGTGGGTATGAATCAAATGACTCTGTGGTGAGTGCCCTTCTAAACATGTACACTGAATGTGGTAGTATAGATTATGCACGACAAGTGTTTGTCACAATGTCTCAGACGAATGTGGTCTCATGGAATGCATGATCACAAGTTATGCCCAGAATCGGTTTGTTGATGAGTCAATTGAACTCTTTAATTAACCATAATTATTAATTATTTTTGTGCATTATTAATAATTATAATATTATTATTAATTATTAAAATCCTACTGTACCGGGAGCTTCAGGGATCAGTGTTCGTGAAAATTTTATTTACATACATAGCTAATTTGGAATCATGAACTTAATCTCTACTGGCTGGGTAGGATGAATGTGTCGCGCCCAGGTGACTAAATGCTCCATTATATGGCACGTTTTAACGATGATGTCCACATCGACGACATGACATGGCGCATTGATCTCGACCTTGGCCAAGGCGGTGGCATAATCAGTGGCTATGACTATTGTTCAAATCTCTAATTAGATGATGTGCACATGAATTTAACTTGATTATCCATCCCTTTGAATAGCAGGAACGGAACATGGAGATTCCAACCTTGTAATGATTAAACTAGATTAACTAGTTTTGACATAGACAAGATTAATTGTATGATGTCTCCATTACAGTCAAAAGCCTCTTTTTGCAAGTAAGAATTTTTGTGATGTTCGTATGTCTGAAACTGTGATGTTACATTACAACAAATAACTTTGAGATGTTGTTATATAACAGAATTATAATATAAAAACAAAAATAAAACCGCTCCCCAACTCTAAAATCTACATGTCCTTCCTAACAAATTTACGTGTCGTGTGAAGGATATGTGAAATCTTACAATCGATAGCTAGAATGAAAGGTCCTTTAATGGTAATAAATTGTTTGTTTCACCATAGAGAATGTTAGATGTGCTTACACTTCTGCGATACTATGTCAATAGCAACTCTGCATCCCGAGGACCAGAGATTTGGGTAAGAGGACTAAGCATGTTTAGAGTGAATATTTATAAGCTCATGCCCTAGTTTCCAAATTTAATTTAAAGGGCATCACTTTCTTTTATCAGAAGTGAAGGCGATCAAAGAGAGGAAGATTGTAGGATAAGAAACATGGCAAATACATATTGGTAGTGGTAGGTATTGATGGATACGACACATATTTTATTTGGTACACATTAATGTGTGAAGCTAACCAAAGCATGTTGACAGATATGCCATGATTTCCTTGATAACAATGATATTGTTTTCAGATTAGTCTGCATACTTATTTAAGTAATCAAAATAAGATTAACAGACTTGGAGGCACTTTGTGTATAACCGAACTACACAAAAGAGTGTATACAGTTTATATGAATTATTTTGTTTTATGCATAAAACAAAAGAATATGAATACTTTATCTTTGGAATTGCAAATTTACAATAAGGTTTGAAGAGGATACTCGTGATGGATTACATGTCTATGTTACATATATGTATGACTTGCATGTAGGGCTCATTTGAGTGGTTACAATGAGCTTCATTGGTATGCATACATGCATGGACGGGTCAAAACTCTCACAATTAACCTGAGTCTGAGTATAATCGAGCTTGAAGAGTAAACAAGTTGGAAAGCTACAATATATTAGAGACTTGAAATACGTGGGGTATTTGATTCTTAAGCTATATATATAATATAATTCATTAATTAAAGTAAGTTGCACTTATTATGAATTTCTTCAATCATTGAATAACAATAGTAGCAATGTGGGGAGAAGAAACCATGAGAGGCTACACTGAAACAAATGATTCGACAATGTTGAATTATTTGTGTAGATTTTCTTCCGGATCCATAGCATTCAATTTCTTTTTAGATCGATGTTTCGAACCATCAATGGTGGTTCATCTTCAGGATGTGAAAGAATTAATTGAAAGACTCGTCTTATTTGTCAAATATATATAGAGATGCAAGAGATGCTTAACTGACAAATCTTTAAATTATTTTTAATTGTTCTATTTAATTGTATTATTGTTAATTTATTAGTATTAATTATTTCATGTTTTAATTCTATCTATTTTAATTCTATTTGCTTTTATTATTAATTATATTTATTTTAAATTAATTGTTTCTTTTAATAATTTTAATTTAATTATTTATTAATTAAAATTAAATACATAATTATGTTTATTTATTAATTAATTAAATTTAATATGTATAATGTATATGTACATATACATATTGTTTATAATTAAATATGTATATGTATTTTAATTAATTTATTAATTAAAATTTAAAATACATATATAAAGGTAGGAAGAACAATTGACGAATATCTGCATCTTTTCAAGAATGTAAGGTCAGTCTTCTTTCTCGTCAAGAGCAATTTGTGTCGTTCAAATTTGCGAACTTCTTTCAAAATCTCCCTTCCGTATTGGGTGAGTATTTTGTCTTTGAGGTTTCTGCGAGTCTCATTTTTGTGTAAATTTTCTTCCGGATCCATCGCATTCAATTTCTTTTTAGATCGACGTTTCAAACCATCAACAGTGTTTCATCTTCAGGATGTGGAAGAATTAATTGAAACACTGGTCTTATTTGTCAAATATATATAGAGATGCAAGAGGTGCTTAACCGACCGAATCTCTGCATCTTTTCAAGAATGTAAGGTCAGTCTTCTTTTTCGTTAACAACAATATGTGTCGTTCAAATTTGCGAACTTCTTTCAAAATCTCCCTTCCGTATTGGGTGAGTATTTTGTCTTTAAGGTTTCTGCGAGTCTCATGTTTGTGTAGATTTTCTTCCGGATCCATCACATTCAGTTTCTTTTTAGATCGACGTTTCGAACCATCAAAGGTGGTTCATCTTCAGGATGTGAAAGAATTAATTGAAAGACATCTGTGTCATTCAAATATGCGAAATTCTTTCAAAATATCCCTTTTGTATTGGGTGAGTATTTTGTCTTTGAGGTTTCTGTGAGTCTCTTCCGGATCCATCGCATTCAATTTCTTTTTAGATCAATGTTTCGAACCATTAACGGTGGTTCATCTTCAGGATGTGAAAGAATTAATTGAAAGACATATGTGTCGTTCAAATCTGCAAACTTCTTTCAAAATCTTCCTTTCATATTGGGTGAGTATTTTGTCTTTGAGGTTTCTGTGAGTCTCTTCTAGATCCATCGCATTCAATTTCTTTTTAGATCGACGTTTCGAACCATCGACGGTGGTTCATCTTCAGGATGTGAAAGAATTAATTGAAAGACATTTGTGTCATTCAAATCTGTGAACTTCTTTCAAAATCTCCCTTCTGTATTGGGTGAGTATTTTGTCTTTGAGGTTTCTGCGAGTCTCTTCCAGATCCATCGCATTCAATTTATTTTTAGATCGATGTTTCGACCCATCAACAATGGTTCATCTTCAAGATGTGAAAGAATTAATTGAAAGACATCTGTGTCATTCAAATTTGTGAACTTCTTTCAAAATCTCCCTTCCGTATTGGGTGAGTATTTTGTCTTTGAGGTTTTTGCGAGTCTCTTCCAGATCCATCGCATTCAATTTCTTTTTAGATCGACGTTTCGAACCATCAACGGTGGTTCATCTTCAGGATGTGAAAGAATTAATTGAAAGACATCCGTGTCATTCAAATCTGTGAACTTCTTTCAAAATATCCCTTCCATATTGGGTGAGTATTTTGTCTTTGAGGTTTCTACGAGTCTCTTCTGAATCCATTGCATTCAATTTCTTTTTAGATCGATGTTTCAAACCATCAAAGGTGGTTCATCTTCAGGATGTGAAAGAATTAATTGAAAGACATTTGTGTCATTCAAATCTGCAAACTTCTTTCAAATTCTCCCTTCCATATTGGGTGAGTATTTTGTCTTTGAGGTTTCTGCAAGTCTCTTCCGAATCCATCGCATTCAATTTCTTTTTAGATCGACATTTCGAACCATCAACAATGGTTCATCTTCAGGATGTGAAAGAATTAATTAAAAGACATCTATGTCGTTCAAATCTGCAAACTTCTTTCAAAATCTCCCTTCCATATTGGGTGAGTATTTTGTCTTCGAGGTTTCTGCGAGTCTTTTCCGGATCCATCGCATTCAATTTCTTTTTAGATCGACGTTTCAAACCATCAACGGTGGTTCATCTTTAGGATGTGAAATAATTAATTGAAAGACATCTGTGTCGTTCAAATCTGCGAACTTCTTTCAAAATCTCCCTTCCGTATTGGTTGAGTATTTTGTCTTTGAGGTTTCTGCGAGTCTCTTCCGGATCCATCGCATTCAATTTATTTTTAGATCGACGTTTCAAACCATCAATGGTGGTTCATCTTCAGGATGTGAAAGAATTAATTTAAAGACATCTGTGTCATTCAAATCTGCGAACTTCTTTCAAAATATTTGAGGTTTCTGCGAGTCTCTTCCGAATCTCTGCATCTTTTCAAGAATGTAAGGTCAGTCTTCTTTTTCATTAATAGCTTTTGAAAGAAGTTCGCAGAATTAAACGACACAGATGTCTTTCAATTAATTCTTTCACATCCTGAAGATGAACCACCGTTGATGGTTCGAAACGTCGATCTAAAAAGAAATTGAATGTGATGGATCCAGAAGAAAATCTACACAAACATGAGACTCGCAAAAACCTCAAAGACAAAATGTTGAATTATGTTGGATTAACGAGTAACGCAAAAAAATAATCAACATGTTAGTTGTTGTTTGAATAATCAATTGGTTAATTTTTATTGTGCCTACTTATTGAACGAAGTGAAGATTTAAATTCTACTTATTATATGTTGTGGAAGTTTGTAAAAACTTAAGTTATTATTCAATGCTCTTAAATCGGTCTAAGATACTCACATATTCTTAGATGTTCATAATAGATCTCTCTTTCCATATTGTCCTCAAATTATTTTGCTTATGTTAAAAGTAAATTGTGAGAGGAATGAATCCGAGGAATAAAACAAATCTAATGTCAATCCAATCAAGGACATAACTTAATGGAATAAAGTGTATACTTATAGCAATCCTAAGAAAGGATAAAACTTAGGAGGAAACATTGAACTCTTATAAGATAACTCCCAAAAAAAATAAAAAATAAAAATAGATAAAATATAAAGGGAATCTATATAACTCAGTAGAAGAGAACTCCTAACATCCTATCAACATTAGCAAGAGATTGATGGTTAATTGATTTCCATCCTAAAATAGTTCTGAAGGTCTTCTTAAAATTGTATTATTCAGGAAGTTTCCGTGAACTATCATTAAGCTAGTGAAAGACAGGTCTCTATATGTGATATGAGACTAGGTAATTTAAATTGTCTTTCATTTGGTGTTATTTAGTGCATCTACATGTAATGATGTGGTTCATTTTTGGATATGGTCTTGTCAATGGTTGAACTGTTAATCCACCTTATTGAAAAAAATTCTAACAATGCACCATATTGAAGGGAACTAAGTTGTATTAAGTCCTTAGTTTGATAGTCTATAGCAACATACATAATTAATAAGGTGGAATCTACGGGTTCTCTTTGAATAAAGAAATATTCTGATAATTGTAACTGAATGGTACAAGAGGCACGAGTTATATTTCCAATCTAGATTGAACTAAAATTAGAATTGTGAAGTGTATGCACACCGGTAATACAATTCTCTGTATGCATGTGGAGGAGACATCATACATTAAAAATTTATAACCAGATTAATGGGTCTTACACCCAAAAGTACACCTAGTGTAAAAATTTAATGGGACTGTAAAAGCAGCGCATAAGGCTCTTGATTAATAACTAAAAGAAAATAATTAATACAAGCTCAAGGACATATTTTCAAGTCAATCAATTCCAATGTGTTGAACTCCACAACATGGATGTGTATATCAATCCATATATAAATAGAGACCTTTCCAACTTGCAGCAAGAGGAATATTCTTTCAGTAGAAGGATGGTAGATCTTGCAAATGTACTTAATATGGGAAGTGATAAAATTGAAATGATTTGTGTGTATATATAAACTCTATGAAAACAAAAATGACAAACAAATTGGATATGGTGGTGCTGATGCACTTGAAAAAGAAACAATTCAAATGCAGCCTAATGACTAGTAAGAAGTACACTAGATTCAGAACATGACTGATCCAAATTAATAAACCAATTTTTAGTAAACCAGAAGTTTCACAACTTATTATCTTAGGCTGGTAGTAAAATAATGCATGCATCAAGTAAAATGGAACATATAAAATGTTCTAGACGAGGAAGAAAGAGGATAACAAATCATACAACAACTAAGAAGTTGATGGCTAAGTGGCACTGGTAATTAGGATTGTTGTGCACCAAGATATTGGGTATCTAGGAATTTATTGCAATAAATGGACAACCGTATAATATGAAATGCATATTTTGTACCACTATCAAACAATCTGGAAGAAGTTTGTTGGTCAGATTGCATTAACAGTGTTTATGAATAGGAAAACATAACAAGTATTACATAAATACACAAGAATTCATGTTAATGTATAAATGAGCATATTCTTTTATTTTTGAGGGGTGATTTAATCTTAAAATGAGGTGTTAACAGGTAAATACCCTAGAATCATACCCTGGTACACATAGTGCCTACAAACTTAGAGGGTGTGGAAATGAAAACATTATGACTTTCATTTATAACTCATTTATGTAATTGCATACAAATTGTTCAATTGGTTTTGGACGTACATTGAATTATTCATGGCCAACAAGGTGTTGGAAGAAGTATAAAAAGAGCAATGATAAATCATATGACATGATTTGTTTAAGTGTGAAGTACCTTTGAGTACCAAATGATTGTTTCTTGGTTAAAGAAAAAGTTAAGGTTGCTATTAGACTTCAAACATAACATTGAATTCCCTACTATACTAACTATCATAGTGAATAGTTGAGCGAGGTCATATTCCATTGTCATTAAAACCTTGTCTATGGGACAAATTCAATCCCAATAACTCAAAACTACTGGTTTTGTATAGTTGTAATATGCATCTATGTTATCATTTGCTGAAAATTACCTGCCACCACAAGATACATGGAAAGGATTAGCTAAGTAAAAGTACTTGAATACTTTGACATAAAAAAATTCAGTTATGCTCTCGTTGCAGGTCCATGAATTCCTTATTCTCCAATCGACAAACCAAACATGGTTTGATTGGATTTGCCTAAAGGTAATTTGAATAGTCGAAGGAATATTTGGCATAATACTAACATGGTTAAAAACATGTGGATGAAGTATATGTCGTGCAGGTAATGCTATGGACATTAGTATGGTGTACAAGTTGTACAAGTAGTACTATGAGCAAGCGGTATATATGGTACTGGTATGGATGCATGACATGTATAGATGTGTGTGTGTGTAATGCACATTATGTGCAGGTGTGCACGAAGACACTGGGTGATTGTTTGTAAGGAAATTGACCCAAAGTGTGTACAGAGGTAGGATAAAAGTGGAAACTAAGAATTGGTATTGGAAACTAAGGATAAGTATCTGTATTTTGCTTCAGTCTTAGTATGCATATGACATATGGTTCTGCTTATGATGGTTATATATGGGGGATGATTTTGATGAAGCTAACCTAATATGATATTTTATACATGTGGATTAGTAAATTGTATTAGTTTGACTTGTTGGGAATAATGCAGGTAAACTACAAGAAGCAAGTGTTCGGCAAGAACACAAAGGCATTGGAAGAATGCAGGGGAAGAACATGCATTTCTTCAAATGAGGAATCATATTTAAACGACAGGCAACATAACCCATAACTATTCAAATAGTAGTATTGTATATCTATTGATTATGGAGCATGATTGTTTAGAGGTCTTTGTTTCAGCCGGATGTATACCCCAGGAAGTTTGTACACCCCTCCATGCAGGGGGGACTTGTCCCCCCGCAGGGGTCCGGGAGCCAGAGGTCCCCCGATGGGGGTTCAGGGGTAGCGCCCCCGAAGCTAAAAACAAATGTAAAATTGCCTTGTAAAAGTATAGTAATTTCTAGTCAATCTGGGCCATTCATTAGGC
>APFE030263877.1:562182-634489 GCA_000404065.3 Pinus taeda
TAAAGTTTGATGATGTTGTCGGTGCTATCCTTAGCGATGAAATGCGACGGAAAAGCTCCGGTGAGACATCGGGAAATGGTTTGAGTGCAGAGTCTAGAGGAAGAAAAATGGAAAGAGGAAAGAGCTCAGGATATCGCAGTAAATCAAGGAAAGGCAGATCCAAGTCCAGATCGGGGATAGTTTGCTGCAAATGCGGAAAGAAAGGACACCTAAAGAAAGACTGTAGATCTCGGAAGGGAAAAGAAGGAGATTCACAGCAAGAAAACAATCATGAAGCAAATGTGACAGGTGAGGTATTACAAGATGCTTTGATTCTTTCTTTCGAAAATATTACTGATTCCTGGGTGGTAGATTCAGGGGCCTCATTCCATGCCACACCTGATAAGAAATACTTTCATGACTATGTTAAAGGAGATTTTGGACAAGTTCGTTTGGGTGATGATAAACCCTGTAAAATTGTTGGAATGGGTAAGGTTCTTGTAAAACAGCAGAATGGAAACAAATGGCTACTAAAGGAGGTAAGGCATGTTCCAGATCTAAAGAAAAATCTGATTTCAACAGGGCAGTTAGGCGGTGAAGGTTGTGTGACAACTTTCACAGATAAAGCTTTGAAGGTCACCAAAGGAGCCCTGGTAATAGCAAAAGGCGAAAAGGTTGGTACATTGTATTTATGCAATGGTATTTCTAACTCTGTTAATGCTTTAACTTCCAAAGGAGCAGATGCAGCATTATGGCATCATAGGCTTGGACACATGAGTGAAAAAGGGATGAAGATTCTACACTCAAGGAATTTATTGCCGGGTTTGAAGAATGTTGATTTGGACTTCTGTGAGAATTGCCTTTATGGAAAACAGAAGAGAGTCATATTTCTCAGAGTTGGGAAAGAAAAGAAGAATGAAAAATTAGAGCTTGTGCATACATATGTATGGGGACCTGCTCAGGTATCATCCTCGGTGGATCTCGTTATTATGTTACTTTTATTGATGATGCAACTATAAAAACTTGGATTTATTGTATTAAGAATAAATCTGATGTATTTGATACTTTCAAGAAATGGAAAGCTTTGGTTGAGATTGAGACAGGAAAGAAATTGAAATGTCTTAGATCAGACAATGGAGGTGAATATTGCAGCAGAGAGTTTGATAGGCATTGTTCAGAGCATGGAATTCGCAGAGAGAAGACAGTTCCAATAACACCACAAGAAAATGGTGTGTCAGAAAGGATGAACAGGACAATCATGGAGCGTGCAAGGTGCATGAGATTGCATGCAGGATTGTCTTTACAGTTTAGGGCAGATGCTGTAGATACTGTTGTTTATCTAATAAACAGAGGGCCTTCAAGTTCCTTGGATGGTGGTGTTCCAGAGGAAGCATGGACGGGTAAAAAGGTAAACTACTTTATTTTAAAGCCTTTTGGTTGTGAGGCCTTTGTCCATATTGATAAAGAAATTAGAACAAAGCTTGAAGCAAAGTCAAAGAAATGTAGCTTTATTGGATATGGTGTTAATGATTTTGGTTATCGCCTATATGATTATGAAAATCACAAAATCATTAGGAGCAGAGATGTAATATTCAATGAAAATGTCTTGTATAAGAATCAGTTACAGGAAAATAAACAGGAAAAAGAAAACAAGGAATACACAGTTCTTGATGAAATCACTGAAAAAGTAAAGGTGCCTAAAAATAATAATAATCAACAACCACAACAGTAGCAACCACCACAACAGTAACAGGCACCCCAAACACTTGAAAGCGGTGTTAGAAGATCTACCATGATAAGTAGACCCCCTAAACGATACTCTCCTTCATTATATTATTTATTGTTGACTGATTCCGGTGAACCCGAATGTTATGAAGAAGCAATGCAGGTTGAACGCAAGAAGAAGTGGGAGGTAGCCATGGAGAATAGATGGACTCCTTAATGCATAACCATACTTGGGATTTAGTCAGGTTGCCTGCAGGAAAAACTACATTGACGAATAAATGGGTTTACAGGTTGAAGGAAGAAGATGGAGGAAAACAGAGGTACAAAGCTAGACTTGTGGTGAAGGGGTTTTCACAGAAGAAAGGTATTGATTTTGATGAAATATTTTCTCCTGTTGTTAAAATTACTTCAATCAGAACTATTTTAAGTCTTGTAGCAGCTGAAGATTTGCATCTTGAGCAGTTAGATGTAAAGACAACCTTTCCCCATGGGGATTTGGAGGAAGAGATATATATGCAGCAGCCACAAGGATATGAAGTGAAAGGGAAGGAGAAACTTGTGTGCAGGTTGAAGAAGAGCTTGTATGGGTTAAAACAGGCTCCAAGGCAGTGGTATCTAAATTTGACAAGTTTATGTCTGAACAAGGTTATACTAGATGTCACTCTAATCATTGTGTTTATCTGAAAAAGAAAAATGATGGTAGCTATATTATATTGTTATTGTATGTAGATGACATGCTTGTTGCAGGGTCTAACATGTGGGAAATAAATGTGCTCAAAAGAAAATTGGCAAATTCATTTGCAATGAAGGATTTGGGAGCTGCAAAACAAATCCTTGGTATGAGAATCACTAGAGACAGTAAAAATCGCAAATTAACATTGTCTCAGAATGAGTGCATACAAAAGGTGTTGAAAAGATTTAAGATGCACAATGCAAAACCAGTTAGTACACCTTTTGCTAGCCATTTCAAACTTAGTAAGGAAATGTGCCCAAAGACCCAAGAAGACATAGATTATATGTCTAAAGTTCCATATGCATCAGTATTTGGAAGCTTAATGCATGCAATGGTCTGCACAAGGCTTGATATTGCACATGCAGTGGGAGTTGTAAGCAGGTACATGAACAATCCAGGAAAGGAACATTGGATGGCAGTGAAATGGATTCTCAGATATTTGAAAGGTACCACAACTCAAGCATTATGCTTTGGTGGTTCAAACATTTCCCTATAGGGATATGTTGATGCAGATATGGCAGGTGACAGAGATAACAAGAGGAGCACTACAGGATATGTATTTACTATTGGTGGAACAACTGTCAGTTTGGTTTCAAAAATCCAAAGTGTTGTTGCACTTTCAACAACAGAAGCAGAGTATGTTGCTGCTACAGAGGCTAGTAAAGAAATGATTTGGTTACAAAGGTTATGGGTGAATTGGGTAAGGAGCATGATATGGGCACGTTATACAGTGATAGCCAAAGTGCCATTCATCTTGCAAAGAACTCAGCATTTCATTCCAGGACTAAACACATACAGCTCAAGTACCATTTCATATGATCAGTGTTGGAAGATGGAGAGTTGCAACTGGAAAAGATACACACTAGCCGGAATCATGCAGATCTGCTAACAAAAGTTGTAACCGGGGAGAAACTGAGAATATGCTCAGTTTCAATTGGTCTTCAAGGATGACGATGAAGATGAGAAACAGCCAGATCCAAAGAGGAGTCATTGTTGAGCAAATGAAGCAGCGGTGGAGCTGCTACAATCATTCTCCAAGTGGGAGATTGTTGAGTATGGAGCATGATTGTTTAGAGGTCTTTGTTTCAGCCGGATGTATACCCCAGGAAGTTTGTACATCCCTCCACGTGGGGGGGGTGAGGTGGGGACTTGTCCCCCCTGTAGGGGTCCGGGGGCCAGCGGTCCCCCGCCAGCTAAAAACAGATGTAAAATTGCCTTGTAAAATTATAGTAATTTCTAGTCAATCTCGGCCATTCATTAGGCAGATGATCTGACGGTAGAACTTATGTTTAGTTTAGGGTTTTTTACCCTAGAAGGCAACCCTTCTCTTTGTATGAGGGCATTGTATTGAGTCTGTATAATATATGTGTATTCTCTGAGCGAGAAGCAGAGAATACACTATTGAATCACATATTGAAGGGAAACCTTTGCGTGGGTTATTATTCTCCTATAAACCTGGCTTTGCTCATGCTGTACATGCTTATCTCACCAGGTAAATTTGAAGGAACAGATGGATGCTTTCTAGTTTAGGCATATAAGTTTCTCCAGATTTTGCTGGACTTTGGTATAGATGTGTTTAACAAATAAGTTGTGTCTCTTCATTTTGCTGGATAATAGAAAGGAAGGGCTGGCTGTTCGGGGTGGACGTAGTCCAAACTGGGTGAACCACGTATATCTGTGTCTCTCTTGTTTTATGCGTTTTCTGTGTTTATATTTCTACAATATTTTATGTGTTCCATTATTACTAATATATAATTTTCTAAAAATATCAAGTTATGATATTAATTGTGAAAACAAAGTTGAGTTTCTGCATCTAAAACCTCTCACAAAGTTGCTTGAAATATATATATATATATATATATATATATATATATATATATTGGAAGATCCGCATCAGATGGCAAGGCCATGGGAGCCTATAAATTCAGAAACAACTAATGTGAACGAGGAAATAATATTGTAAGATTCAGTAATACACCGGGGACGGTGTAAATTTTAAGGGGGGAGTATGTAACACCCCTCCTTTGTATGTAAAACTTACTAACCTAAGCTAAGAAAAGCTTAGGTCTTGATGTGTTAACAAGAAAACTAAATACTTTATTATTAAATAAATAAAATAATTTAATCACTTGGAAAAGCGAGACACCAATAGATAAGATTTTTGCCAAATCCCATTGGTGAATGGGGAGGGAAAATTCTTTCATGATAAAACTTTTAGATCCAATTCTAGATAGGCTTGATGGATTGGAGATAAATATCCATTAAGTTACTTAATTGAAGAAAGATGCCAAGTTTAAGAAAAACATAAAATCCTTGTGGGAGAAAAGGCAAGCTTTTATGAGGAAAAGCCTCGCGGGAGAGAAAGGCGAGCTTTTCTGAGAAAATCCTAGGCAAATGGATAAAAAAGATTCATAAAATCAGGACGCCACTACTAGAAACCATATCATGAAAGAGGGTATTAAATACCCATTGAAGAGATCAACAGAGGCAGTTGATCCATGGCAAGAACTCTCGGCTCGGGGGTGAACTGGTGAAAGTTAGTTCTAGGTTGGGTGGCGGTGCTTGGCTTTCCAAGTGACATTCTTTAAGATAGTTTGGTTTGCATGTGATGTTCTGTATGTTGGCCCCTTACTATCTATGTTGTCAATTCATTTAGCATACGAGAGAATTTGCTTGAGTTGTCTTTGCTTAGTAGACGATTGAATAAATTTCATGTAACTGTTATGCTTGAGTAAAATTGGTTGTGCTAACTTTGTTTATGAGATGGTTATATATGGTTGCATGTGACAATTATTGCACATAAATGTAATCCAAGTTAAATTTAGTGAAGGAACATAATATGTGGGGTTTAAGCAATAATTGTTATGTTGTCACATCTTTAAACTTGTGTGCTATCTCGGTTTTTAAGACAGTGAACAATTATGTTTGAGACATTACGTATAATTAATAATTATGTTCTAAGGCTTGAAATTGTATAACCTAGGGTTCAGGTCATCTATGTTATGCATTATGCATCATGGAGGAAATTGCATCCAATGAGGCTATTTTAGCTAATTGTTCATATTCCATAAGATATATATGTTACCAATACATCTGACTATGGTAGTAGGACTATGATCATGCTAGCTACAATATATTTATGATAACGTTTCCATTAATGTTGATGTTGAGTTAGCAAAGGAACGAAGTCTTTATGCATAGTCTTGTCTTGTTGAATGCCCAGGTTTGGTTGTTCCTCCGAGTTGCAATACATGCATAAGGGTTGATTGGAAGGTAGTATTAAAGTCTATTCATTGAACCTAAGAGTCCACATCGTGGATCCAGTGGAGCATAGTAGGTAGTTGGTGATATTGTGCCACAAGGATATGTGACAGTTATGCTCCCTATTTTTAACTCTGGAAGATTCCTAATTGGGGGAGACTTAAAATTCACTTTTGAGAATTATGAATCTTTTAGTCCTTCGGCTAGAGCCAATGCCTTGTTGGATTTTCTTGTTGCTCTATTGGATGATTTAGGACTGGTAATATCCTCCCCCAAAAAAATATTCCTGACTAGACCAAAACTAGATTAGGGTAAGTCATAAATAGACAATTTCCTCATCTCTAATGCCCTACTCGACTCCAACTTGAAAGTCAAGCAGTGGACTTCAGTGGTAGGCGAGTTAGACCACTCTCCCATTCTCTTGGAACTATAACTCTTCCTACTAAGCCTTTGAGTCCATTCAAACTAAATATTTCCTGGTTAGAGGATCCATTCTCGATCAATCTTCTAAAAAAGAGATGGACTCACTACTCTCTCAAGCTTTCAGGAATCTTCCTTGATCAAGTTTCAGTGAAACGTTAAAAATCAAATGATATTTTATTAATTGGGCTAAGAAAAAAAAGAGGAGAACTCTAAATCCCTCATTGAAATTGACTCTCAATTACAATCTTATTTGGAATTTTATGCTACATCTAAGGGACTAGAGGATCTTAAAGACATAGCTTATAGTTTATAAAAGTACAGAAGGAAGATCCTCATTGAGAATGAGAAGGAATGGAGACTAAATATTTGTTCCCTATGTCTACAATCACGGGATGCCAACATAAGATATTTTTATTGGGTGGCCAATCACAGAAAAGACATCAACACTATCTGGGGGACCAAAAAGGCTAATCTCACTTTAGCCACATCCCTCTTAGATATTGTTGAATATAGATGTTCTTACTTCAAATCTATTCTCCATCAAGAAAATAGAGCCATTATTGAATAAATCCTTGTAGTGGCCAGATTATTCCCTAGGTTCATTGATGAAGTGGAAAATGAAGTTCCAATGGTAAAGGTCACCACACCAAAGTTGGAAAGTGTCTTATAGAGCTTCCAAAAAGATAAAAGTGCTAGATTAGAAGGATTCTTAATAGAATTACATATTCATTGTCTATATTTTATTGGAAATTATCTTTTATTAGTTATTGATTACTCGAGGACCTCTGGAAATATCCTCTCTCCTTCTAATTCCACCTTCATTGCCCTAATTCCAAAATTTGATAATGCAGACTCCCTTGACCTGCTCAGACACATATCTATTTGCAACTTGATTTACAAGATCATCACAAAGCTTATTTCCAAGAGACTAAATGACATCTTATCCTCAAACATCTATCTAGTTTTGGTTTTTTATTTGACAAACAAATCAACAAAGCCATTGCATTGGCTCTGGAAGGCTTACATTCCATCCATGCCTAGTGCCTCAAAGTTTTGGTCCTAAAAGTATATCTCTCCAAAGCTTTTGATTGATTCAGTTGATTATATCTCATACTCCTCTTGATTCATATGGGTTTTCCCCACCTATTTATGGCCTAGGTAATGAACTGCATTAGTAGGTCCTCATTTTCCATTCCAATCAGTGGATTTGTTTCCCTTTTCTCCAAGCAAAGAGGAGGTTGAGATAGGGCTATCCCCTCTCCCTACTTATTTTTCTTATAGTGGCTAAAGGACTAAGATAACTTATTCTCTATTTTTTTTCGAGAAGGGTAGTTTCAAAGGAATCAACATTACTCTAAACTACCTACTCACACATCTCTTATATGTGGATGATGTTATCATTTTCTCGGATTGGTTCCTTAAACATCTTCATTCCTTGATGTCCATACTAGAGCTCTTATCCAAGCTACTGGTATGGTTATACATAACCAAAAGTCACAGGAATTAGCCAAGGTCCCTAATACTTGGGGTTCACTCTAAAAGTTTGCGACTATAATAAAGAAGACTAATATTGGCTTCTAAAAAAATGAATTAGAATGTGGACAAATCAATGGTTCTCTCCAGTAGAGAGACTAGTCCTTTACAAGGCAGTGGTGGAAGCCATCCCAATTTATTGGGCTCCTTTGGCCTAGATTCCCTTGGGAATACTACATTAGATAAAGAAACTATCTTTACACTTCCTTTGGTCTAGAAAAAATGATAAAATAACCTTTGCCTTGATAACTTGGAACTCCATTTCCCTCCAAAAGTCATTCAGAGGCTGGCGTATAATTCCTCCCTTGATTCATGAAAGAACTAGTAGCAAAGGGTGCATGGAGAATCATCCAAGGTGAAGACCTTCGGTCTCAAGTAGTGTCTCATAAATAGATCAACCTCCAACCTATTATAACATGTATAAGGTCACCACAAAAGTCTCAAAATGCAGTGTTCATCATATGGAAAGGAATTACCAAGGCATTCCATGTTAAATTGTAGTAAGAAAAGGCTTCATTTAGCTTATGCCTTAGTCAAATGGAGAAATTCAATTTTCCACATCAGTCGGATGCCTTGGATTGCAGTTAGCTAGAATGACATGGTTTTGTCTCCTAGTTAAATTCATAAATTGGAGTTTGTAAGCTAGAAGCAGATTTGTGCATGGGTTGATTGCTAAAATCTAGCAATCTAGTTGAGTTATTGTTAGTTAAACTCAATTATATGAGCTCTAGTTATCAGTAGAGTTAGTATGAGTTCGGTTGAGTAGTTGTAACTTTTTTTAACTCGTTGATCTCTCACTTAATTGATCAATTTACTAAAAATAGTCCCAATCATGCATGGAATTCGAATTGCCTAGTTTGAGTGGAGGAAAAGACACATTGTAATCATCAATCGTATACTAGCTGAGTGTAAAGAGTTTGCATCTAGTAGGTGAGCCATTTCTCTTGGGATTTGCATAAGGAAATAGGAGCTTCCCTAATATTTAAGAGCAGGAATTGCACAAGGAAATAGGAGGAAGCAGGAGGCATATTTTGGCTAAGTATTGGCCAGAGCAGACTCAAGAGGAGATTAATATTGTAGTGCATATTGAGCTTCAAGGATTGAAGTTGTCATTGTAATAGATCTATATTCTCATATTATATAATACAAACAGAGGAGGAGTTTTTCCCAATTAGGTTCCCTAATAAAAATATTTTGTTCATTATGATTGAATGATTGCATCTGTTTCTATTGTATGTTTTCCTTTCCGCAGATTAAGTAGAAGAAATTTGTATATTGATCTCAGTCTTATTTCATTTGCAGCTACAAATTTCGAGTTATTTCTACATGGTATTTGAGCTACAAGACTACATAGAAACCTTGTTCCAAATATTCTCTAAGAGAAATTTCGATTTGCAGAGTTATTTGGTGCAGATTCTCTTCAATACAGGAAAAATGTCTTTTAATGGATTGAGGCTTGAGTATGCATTGGAGGGCACCTCGATTTTTTGTTTTTGGAAAGAAAGGATGGAAGTTGTACTGAATGGCAATGGAGTATGGTAATTGCACACAAACTGATATTCCAAGACCAACAACATCAAATGCACAAGCACTTGCTCAGTGGAAGAAAGACACAACAAAAGCTAGGAGGATTATTCTTGAGGGTGTTAGGGATCATGTGGCTTCTAACTTACATGGTAAGGGGACTCCTTTTTCGATGTGGAAAACTCTCAAAAATCTATTCCAGAGCAGTAGTGATGCCAGGAAATCAACATTGAAAGATAAACTTAAGAGAATTCGAATGCAGAAAAATAAAACCACTCCTCAATACATATCCAGATTCACTCAGGTTCGAGATGAACTTAGAGGAGTAGGATAAAATGTGCCATCATCTAAACTTATGGGCTTAACACTCCTTGGCCTTCTGAAATCCTAGCATAGCTATCAAGATTCAGTCAATGGAAGAGATAAGCTACTAGATCGGGAGAGACTTCGGTTTCATTTGGTGCAAGAGGAGATCAAAAGAAACACTAAAGATCGTGTCACATCCAAAGCCGAGGAGGAAGAAAAATTTACCTTGGCAAGCAAAGGAAAGAATGCTAAAGGCAAAAAGGCCCAAGGTGAGCCAAAATCTAGCCAGAACCATCACAAGAAGAAAGACCTTCGTAAAATTAAATGTTTTCACTGCCATGAGTATGGACACTATGCAACCAAGAGTCCACACAAGAAATCCAGTAAGGAGCTTACAACAACAATAGGAGGATATTCTCTCACATCACAGTTCGAGTAACATTTCACCCTCATTGCTTGCATGACAAGCACAATAAGAGGGAGTGAGTGGTACCTAGACTTTGGTGCTTCATTTCATATGACAGGAAGCAAGGAGTTCTTCAACAACCTGGGGGAGAAGGACCTACAATTACACATAGAACTCGCATATGATGGGAGGTATAGTACCAAAGGGATTGGTACTATCACCTTTAAGAGGGAGTCAGGCTCCCATCTTCACCCGAAAAATGTAATGTATGTGCATGGGCTAAATAAAATTTTGATTTTTTTAACTGTATTGGAGGACAAAGGATATGATGTGGTGTTCAGTAAAGGGAAAGCTTTTTTGAATCATGTTGCTACTTAACAAGTAAAACAAATCTGTTTTAGAGTGAAAAATCTCTACAAGCTAGAAGTGGATGCATGCGCTGCATTAAGCAACAAAGTAGAACATGTTCAGAGTCGAGATGTTGGAGAACTCTAGCATAGGCACATGGTCACCTACACCATGGAGCTTTGAAAATTATGCAGTAGATCACCACTGGACTTCCGAAATGCACCCTTGACCAATGTGATGTATTCAAGTGATGCACTCTCAGAAAAATATGTCAAAACCTCCTTCTAGGGCCGAGATAACGGAGCTGGAGCCACCTTGGAGCCAATCCACTCAGAGGTGTGTGGGCCATTTTCTATAGTCTCAGTTGCAAAGCATAGGCATTATGTAATTTTCACAGATGATATTTCCCCCAAGTGTTGGATCTATTTTATGAAAAATAAAGATGAAGTGTTTGCAAAGTTTGCCAAACTCAAAGCATTGGTTGAAAATGAGACTGATCATAAAATAAAATCCTTGAGAAGTGATAATGTAGGAGAATTTATGTCTAATACCTTCAAACAATTTTGTGCCAAGGAAGGTATTATGAGAGAACTACTTGCACCCCAAAACCCACATCAAAATGGGGTGACATAGAGGAAAAATAAAAGCATTGTAGGAGTTGTAAGAGAAATGTTTTTTTTTTTTTTTTTTCTACGTTAAGACTAACCTAAGTACCCACGGGGGATTTGAACCTGTGACCTATCGCAAGGAGTGCCTTAACAACGCACCCATTCACCGCTAATCCAAAGCCCCGTGGGCAGTTGTAAGAGAAATGTTGCATGATCAAGGATTTCCATTATCCCTATGGGTAGAAACTTGTAATACCGCATTTTATTTGCAAAACCCAAGCCCTCACAAAATACTTGGCATGATCACACCTGAAGAGGCTTTCTCAGGGAGGAACCCAGATGTCCCCATTTTAGAATTTTTGGAGCTACAATCTATTGTCATGGCTCCAAGGATAGTAGGAAAAAGTTGGAGCTTACAACTAAGATGGGGATGTTTGTAGGATACACATAGACACCTCATAAATCTCGGGTGTATTTATCCTCATTGAGGATGACAATGATAAGGAGATATGTCAAGTTCGATGAGGAGAAGGCTATGAGAAGCTCTCTAGAGTGAGAGCTAAGTATTCCAACAAAGGAGGAGATTCTAGCTCAAAAGGAGGAGCCTTAGTCAGAGCCTCAAGATGTTGTCACAATAGGCACATGTGGAGGAGAAGAGAGTAGGCTGAGTGGAGGCACCCACTCAACCAAATATTCTAGAGAGGGGAGGAAGAGAGCGAGAGAGGCTAACATGTTGGTGCAAGATGCATAAGAACATGTGGGAGCTCTTACATCCTTGCGTAGGCAGAGGAGATCACCAGACAAATATACTAGTTATATGGCACTCATAACAAAACTCATTGATTCATATCCTTCTCCATTTGAGGAGGAAAATTCCCAACTAGTGTGGGTAGATGCCATGGTGGAGGAGTATGACTCCATAATGAAGAACAATGTATAGGGCATGGTGTCAAGACCAACAAACAAGTCAATGGTTGGTTCCAGATGGATATACAAAGTGAAACATGCAATTGATGGCGATATTTGAGAAGTACAGAGCCAAATTTGTGGCCAAAGGCTTCTTATAGGTAGAGGAAGTTTATTATGAGGAGACAATTTCCCTTCGGTAAAGATACCCCTCCATTAGAACCATTATAGCATTAGTTGCACCAATGGGGTGGAAGATCCACCAAATGGATGTGAAGATTGCCTTCCTCAATGGAGTGGTTGAGGGAGAGATTTACATAGAGTAGCCTAAGGGGTTTGAGACATTTGACAGGGAGACACATGTGTGTAGAATCATGAGAGCCCTTTATGGTCTCAAGCAAGCACCCCGTGCTTGGTACACTCACATAGAATCCTATCTCAGTGGACTTGGCTTCACTAGGAGTGAAGCAAATGCCAATGTCTACTACATTGTGGTAGATGAAAAATTGCTTATCTTAGTCTTGTATGTAGATGACTTGATACTAACAGGGGATAAGAAGTTGATCCAGTCTTGCAAGGAGGACTTAGGAAGAGAGTTTGAGATGAAGGACATGGGCTTGATGCACTACTTCCTTGGTTTAGAGGTGTGGCAGAGAGATGGAGAGTTGTTTGTGAGTAAGGGGAAGTGTACCTCTGAAATACTTCAGAGATTCCATATGCAAGACTGCAAGCCTATGGACACTCCTCTAGATACCAACTGGAGGAAGGAGGAAGCTTCTACAGGAGAGGCAATAGATTCCACCATCAATAGACAACTGGTGGGGTCCTTGATGTACTTGGTGAACACAAGGCCTGATATTTGTTTGCAGTTAATCAACTTAGGCAATTTATGGTGGATCCTACCAAGCTTCACTGGAAAGTAAGAAAACATGTTCTTAGATACCTTAGAGGCACAATAGATTTTGGTTTATGGTATAGGAAGACTGACGGAGTGAAGCTCCAAGGCTTCATAAATGCAGATGTGCAGGGAGTCCATCAGAAAAGAAGAGCACATTTGGAGCTATCTTCAGTGTTGGGTCAACAACAGTTTCTTGGTATAGTAGTAAATAGAGATATGTAGCACTCAGCTCAGCAGAGGCCGACTATATGGTTGGTATAACAGTAAATAGAGATCTGTAGCACTCAGCTCAGCAGAGGCCGACTATATGGTTGCTATTCAAGTAACACACGAGGCCATTTAGATGAGGAAAATTCTTGTTGGTCTCTTCAATCAAGAGATGGATCCTACTATGATTTACTGTGATAATCAAAGTTGTATCAGACTCTTCGAACACCTAGTATTTCATGACAGGTCAAGCACATTGATATCAAGTACCGTCACTTGAGAGATTATGTACAGAGGAGATCATGATGTTGTAGTACATTCCCACATAGGAGCATGATGCAAATATTTTGACAAAGGCATTGTCAAGCAGCAAGTTCGAGTTCCATAAGAGCAGAATAATGGTGGTGCAGAACCCTTTCTTGCTAAGAGGGGGCGTTAAGTTGTAGTAAGAAAAGGCTTCATTTGACTTGTCCTTAGTCAAATGGAGAAATTTGATTTTCCACATTAGCATGATGCCTTGTATTGCAATTAGTTGGAGTGACATGGCTTTGTCTCCTAGTTAAATCAATCAATTTGAGTCTATAGGCTAGAAGTAGAGTTGTGCATGGGTTGATTGATAAAATCTAGCAATCTTGTGGAGTTATTGTTAGTTAAACTCAATTATATGAGCTCTATTAGTAGTATAGTCAATGTGAGTTTAGTTGAGTAGTTGTAACTGTTCTTAACTCACTGATCTCTCGGTTACCTGATCAATTTACTAAAAATAGTCCTAGTCATGCATGGAATTTGAATCACTAGTTTGAGTGGAGGGAAAGGCACATTGTAATCATCAACTGTATACTAGTTGAGTGTACAAAGTTTGCATGTAGCGGGTGAGCCATTTCTCTTGGGATTTGTGCAAGGAAATAAGAGCTTCCTCATTCTTTAGGAGTAGGAATTGTGCAAGGAAATAGGAGGAAGCAGGAGGCCTATTTTGGGTAAGTATTGACCAGAGCAGATTCAAGAGGAGATCAATATTGCAATGCAAATTGAGCTTCAAGGATTGAAGCAGTCATTATAATAGATCTATATTCTCACATGATATAATACAAACAAAGGAGAAGTTTTTCGTAGTTCGGTTCCCTAGTAAAAATATTGTGTTCATTGTGATTGAATGATTGCGTGTGTTTCTATTGCATGTTTTCCTTTCCGCAAATTGAGTAGAAGAAATTTGTATTTATTGATCTCAGTCTGGTTTCATTAGCAACTACAAATGTTGAGTTATTTCTACATTCCACATCATTGGTGACCACTTATGCTAGAGGATTGGAAATAGCACAAATATTTTGTTAGGGCTAGATCCTTGGATCATAAGCCAACGTTGGAACCATCTTCCACACCCTTCATACAAAAATCTTCTGAAGCGAGAATTTTTCTACTCTAGATCAAATCTCTCATAATCATACTCCCATGGGCCCTCAAACCTATATGCCTTCCAATGATTTGCAATTGCAAGGCTATGAAGCGGAAGCCTAGAACCATTATATTAAGGGTCTACATTTCCCCAGTGTATCTCTATCCAACTTAGAGGATCAACTAATCTAGACCCCTAGCCCTAATGGAAGCTATGAACAACAATATGGATATCTATCCCAGTTTCAAGGAAGCTGCCCTCCAAAAGAGAAGTTTTTGATGTGGCTCATGCTTAGAAATAGAAAAAAATTCCCACCTTGGATATCCTTCAAAGAAGAGCCTTCCAAGACATTAGTATATATTCACCTCTTGTATAAGAAGGATTCAAAGTCTATTTCACACCTTTTCATTTCATGTCCACACACACATCAATTTAGGGGGACATTAAAAACTCTACAATGTATCTATGAGTTGGGGAGTAGAGGGCATAAGTCAAAGTCTTATATCCTAGACTTCTCATCAACTCCCCAAAAACATAAAAGGGCTTCCCCTATGCATGTTGAGGAATCTAGTTGGAAAGGAACATAACTATCTTTGAAATAAGGCTTCAAACCCATTCAAAATTCCACCCTAAAGTCTGGCCATTGCTTCATTGTACTCCCGATCTTATTCAACTATTTCTTATGTGCCTCCCACACCAGTGGATAAAAAAAATAAAAATAAAAATAAAAATAAAAAATAAAAAATCCCCTAGTCTTTCTTTGATAGAGCAGCACAAGGCTCCCCTTATATAGGAGGGGACATAGGCACACTGCATATATTAGCTACACATTATCTCTCCTTTTTAACAAATATTAGAAGTAAATAATAAATGCCGATACTATAAATCTTGTTATCCTTATGAAATTGATCAACAATTTATTAATCTTCTAGTTTTGAGTGTTTTGAGAGGTAGCTTAATGCATATAAAAGTTTTAAATATAAACTATTTGGAAAAACTTAACCAAATTAGAGATTTGCATTGTCTTCGATTTGTCAATGCTAAAATGCATAGGATATGTCTTTTCAATCTCTATTAACTATTCTTTGTATGACATAATTGATTTCTTTTTCACTTTGACCAACATGTTGAGAATGCGATTCACTATTAACTTGAGTGGTGCATACCTTGGGCCTTGAACTTGAAATGAGATTATTCACAATGGCTAAGAAATTTGAAATGAAGTTACCACCTCATTTTTTACCATTATCTTGAGCTCTAGATTAGATGATGCCTTAGCCTAATGATTAGCTTGCACATTTAGTTCTCGTTTAATATGGGAAAAGGAGATGCTATTGATTTGGCTAGAGGAAAAATGGATTCTTGTAATTAAGGAGTTTAGATGGTTTTTGACTAGACATGTTTTGGTACTTAAGGATTTAATTAAAATTAACATATATCCAAAAACAATATGAGAATGGAGTTTTCATTCTTAGCTGACCAACACTGAGCCAAAGCAAACAAGCTTTAGCATGATTATTAGAAACCCTACCTAATCCCTAAGCAAATTGGACCATTATTTTTCATTGAGGATATTAGATGATCCCTTCCCCCAACTTGTCGCACAAGTTTAAAAAATTGAAGGACATGGGGATGGGCTTTGATCCACTACATGTGCACGACTCATGAAAATATTTAATATAATCTCTGTAGGTGTAAACACACATTTGACCACTACCTCAAGGTGTTGCCATAACTTTAGGGTTAGGTCCTCATGGGAACTTAAACTTACTCAACTATGAAAAACTCCTCCCTCTCCACCACTTAATTTAACCCCACTGGGTATTTTAAAAGAAGGATATGGGTGTGACCTTTGATCCACTTTTGTGTGTATGGGCCATGATACTTGAGTTGGCCTACTGGTTAACTACATGTGTTTCCTCTTAAGAGGTCATAGTTTCAAAACCAGAGAGGGATAAAGTATGTACACCTTTGTATACTTTGTATTCAAATCACTATGCGAAGGAGGATCCCTTATCCCACAAACAAAGAGATCTCAACAACTAATTCAAGGTGTCTCCATGGCTTCTCAAATCACTATGTGAAGGTCCATTGTCCCAAAAACAAGGGGATCTCACACGCTTATTTTTTGTGACCTTAAAATTAAATTATCATTATTATAATCTCTTTGGGTGCAACCGCAAGTTCTACTACTAACTTAAAATGTCTCCATGGTTTCCAAGTTCAACCATTACCTCAAAATGTTTCAATAGTTTCTAAAAAACACCCTTATAACAATTAAACCTTATCCGATAATAATATGACTTTCAAAATATCCAACCTCATAAAAATTAAACCTCCTTACTCGTGAAATTAAATCAAACCTCATAAAAATCAAACCTCCTTACTCCGTGGTGAAATCAAATAAAACCTCTTGAGCACTGCGTTTAAATTTTTTATATAAAATATTTAAAAACCATTTCATCCGCTTTTCACCCTTAAATCAAACCTCTTGGGCACTGCATTTAAATTTTTTATATGAAATATTTAAAAACCATCTCATCCTATAACAATAAAATATAATACCTAATTCTGCCCTTTTTATTGTTATATAATACCTAATTCTGCCCTTTTTAGTCTCCTCCTATTCCAGTGATCTTCACACCTGTTTCATGTGAAAATGAGACACAAAGTAATTAAGTGCATTTCTTAATTTCCTGTTTCAAATACATGTCCGAAAAACACGACGTGTATCATATTCCAATGGGTATTTCCAACACCGACAAGCCACCATCGTCTCCTTCTCCCAATACCGGCACAAGCCTTAATATTAATACTCACCCTCTCAGAATATTGAAAGTGCCGCGGGAATTTTATATAGTAAATACATTTTATGCATATGTTCCTTCCTCGACACTCTTAAAGCATTTCCAATCGGTACATGAGCTGCCCCGCGCAAGTCTGGTGTTCGAATGGTATACCTTTATTAAAAGTTTCTCTGTAACGGCCTGAAACTCTGCGTCCTCGAGGTACATGCCAAAAACCTTACGTACCCACTTTCATTTTTGTTGTTTTCTTATTATTAACCGGTTAATTTAAAGTCTGAACTAGTGACTTGCGTTTCTCTGTTTTACTCCAAAAATATCCAGGTTGGGTGATTCAATATTCCGTAAATATCTTTTGCTGCTTTTGTCATAAAACTATAACTTATTTCAATATGAATAATTACACACAGATTCAACTAAGAATAGGTGGAATAGGAATGCGTGTAGTTTCGAAGGTTACTAGAAGAATTCAAGTCTGCAACTTGTGCTGTTGTAATAATGCAATTTCGGCTACTCACGGGGAAAAATGCAATCTGTAATGAAGAAAATTATTGGATTTAAATTTTGAAGTTGGTGCTCTCATGCCCACTTTTACAGAAGTGGTCTCGCCCCTCTAGGCTTTGCATGGTCCTAATAAGATTTGGATTGTTTTCAATTTCCTCAAATTGACCTGCTTTCACACATCAGGGACGGCAGCTTGGGTTTATGTGGTTTAGACAGCGGAGTTCTCTAATTCGTGTTCCCTGGTTTTTTTCTTTCTAGCTTTCTAAATCTCAATGCCTTTCATGCCTTTTGTTTCCTCTTCGGATATGCACTAGGTTGGCCAAATACCAGATTGAATAATGAATATCTGACCATATTGCTACTTATATGCTCCAAAGAGGGAGATTGATTGCGCGGTGCAAGAGATGATCGATGCAGGAATCATCTGGGCCAGTCAAAATGATTTCTTTACACCAGTGGTTATAGTCCACAAAAAGGACTCTTCGTGGTGCGTGTGTCCAGTTTGTCGGGCTTTAAACAGGCTTACCCTAAAGATAAGTTTCTCATTCCTGTTATTAATGATTTATTAAGAGAATTAAATTAGAATTAAAGAAGTCAATATTAAGAGGATGAAGGCACAAGCAAATTACAATTGTTTTGTGCACGGAGTGTGACAAGACAAAGCTCACGAGTTATAGTGTGAGAGAGATTTGATTGTGGAGCGCAAGGATTGTGTCCTAAATAATAGGAGCACAAGTGCGCTAGAATTTAGGAGAATTGTTTTTGCACAGGTTGTGTGGAGTTGGGGTCCTAAAAAACAAGAGCTCAAGTTCCCTAAGAAATAGGGCCAAAAGTGTGCTAGGAAATAGGAAGAATCAACACAAGGAATAGGGAGGCCAAGCGCGCAAGGAAGGAGGAGTAGAATTGAAGCAAGACAACAGGGTTTGTAGAGCAAGTCAAGGAGGCAACAAAGGATCAATTGTGTAAAAGAACCGAGATTAGGTAGTGATCAAGGCAGGACAAGAGGAATTGTATTAGCTGAGATTGTGTGAGAAGCATAACACTTTCTCAAGAGAGATGGATTGCTTTGTAAGAGATTCAATTGCTCCAAGACAATCAATAAAATAGCCACACCAAGCAAGCAGGTTTTCCTGAGAAAAGCGTGTCAATTGTGTGATGTATTTTATCTCTGTGTTTTTTTTATTATGTTGCTTATAACTTCTTCAGAGGTTTTGTATCTTGGGGAAAGTTAACTAATTTCAGTTATTAGTTATTCATCTAAGTAGTTGCAGAGTTATCATGGAAATTTAACATGGTATCAGAGTAGGGATCAGTATAAATACTGGCACCAAGTTGATCAATTAGTAAAGAGCGTTAATCAATCAGGAAGGCTTGTGCTAGAGAGGGAAAGCCTATACGACAAGAAGGCACCAAGTTGATCAATTAGTAAAGAGCGTTAATCAATCAGGAAGGCGGACTAAGTGCTAAAATGGGACAATGACCCATTGTCACCACAGGGAAGGTCCCTTGCTCTTTACGGACTTTCACTAATGGGAGGAGTCCCTATAGGAGGCTAATCGCCTTTGATAGATATTTTAGGGTTTAAGGTGCATGGTGATTGATTAGGGCCTCTCAAGGAGTGCTCAAGGTTATGATATAATGCTTCAAAAGGTATTTCACTCCTTATGAAAGACCTAGAAATGGATTGCACAAGACCTAGGGTTTTGTGAATTACTGTGGATGAAGGTACTCCCAAGATCAAGGCAATAAGGAGAAAGGGCTTCTTATGATATACCTCAGCGAGTACTAAGCTCATACAGTTAAGGTAGTCCTCAAGTTGAGGGAGAAGAAACTAGGGTTTCCCTCTTGGAGCAACAGTTGGGGTAAGAGATTTTCTAGATGAGCTCCATAAAAAATCTCCTTCTTAAAATTTTGTAGCAAGCCCTAGATTTCCGCCTTAACCTTAAAGGACCAAATTTTAAGAGGAAAAATTATTGATGAAAAATAGAGATGACCACCAAGGACTTGGATTAGTGCTGTGTCCTTTGGGCATATGGAGTTTTAGGATGTTCAAAATGAGCTAAATCGTTTCTAAGGAGGCTTAAAAATGATGCCCTAGGTACCAAGTTTAAGCATTTACACACTTCAAATATAATGGATTTTCATGGAGAGTTCAAAGATTATCCTCCACTAGGAACATTCATTACATGCCATACATTGAATAACATATGCAATTCTCAACCAAAAAGCTTCAAAAATTAGTGTACAATTTAGCATGTTCTAGAAGTAGCAATTCCATACATTAAACAAATTCAAGAGAAATTCCATCAACATAAGGTACTTACAAGATGACATGCAATATATCCATCCAATATCCACGAAAGAGCTCCAAATACAAAATCCAACTAGCTCCAAATGTCAAAATGCATCCAAGGATTCTTCAATAGCCAAAGAAACAAGTGTGAGTTCTTCTCAAGAGATTTAATCCAAGTGTGATGATTATGAGAAGCTCAAATGAGCTCTCATCTATTTATACATGATCTATTAAGTCTAATCTTTGCCTAGGAGCCCCTCTTAGTTGTCAAATGGAGGGAAAAACTAATTGTGGTCGCAAGCCAACCACATAGCCAGTTAAAAATCATAAAGATAAATCGACAAGAGGGTTGAAATGCTGATGTCATCATTGCATGGTCCTTCTTGAGGCATGCGTTGAACTGTCCTTGTGCCGAAATCAATCAAAAGGCTCCATAATCATCTACTAGGGGTTGGCCCCCAAACATCCATGTAAATCATCAAGTGGACCCCAGTTTTGTGTTTGGGGCACAAAATGGGTCTCTCATGGGTTTCTAGGTGATATAATGGCCGGAATTTGCCCCATCGTTGAGGGCTTGGAGAATGGTGCTAGCCTCCCTTGTCTCTAAGGGTGAGATAATCCTCATTTGGGCCTCAGATTAGCTGCCAAACCACGTGTGCATTGCCAAGTCGGCTGGGGCATGCTTGTCTAAGTGCACCATCTCATGAATAATATGGGGCAAAGTGTAGACTGCTGTGGTACTTGTTAGAAAATTAGAAAGGCAGAAGGATTCTCTTATATTGATAATTACTTGTGATATTCTTGTAGTCTTATTAACTTTCTTTATGTTCTTCTTTTATCTTCTTTTCATCAAGTAATCATCAAATCAAAAAATGAAGATCAACGACACCAGATATAGGCACTCAACGAGGGCTAAAACCCCTCTATAGGGGAAAACCCAGTCAAACTCTTCTGCTAGTAGATTCAAATCAAACTTGAGATAGTTCGAGACCTTAGACCAATCCAAAAGAACTTCCTCGCCACCAAGTCAGCCCTCAAACTGTCGTTCCAAACTTCGAATATCATTTGCAACAACATTGCATCAAAGACAAAATTTCGGCCCTACTGCTTCAGAGTTTCAGCTCAGCTTCAGGTTTGCAATTTTGACCGTCCCAGCAACCTAGAAACTTCGCACGTGTGGTAGTAGAGAGAATTTGACTTCTTTTGCTTGACAAAAACTTCTCTCTCCTTCACTAGATTTTTCTCTTTCTTCTTAGGGATTTCTCTCTCTTTTCTTCCTCCAACTATTTCAGATTGAACTTGCTTGAGATATGCTCCCAATGAGGTCGACTTGTCCATGTTGAGGCCGACTTGGTGGAGGAGGCCTAAATTACTTATTTGACACTAAAATAAATTTATTTCTTGATCGATAAATCCCAAGAAGGGTCTTTTACATAATGACAAGGACAAGGACTCTTGACACCAACCCTAAAAGCCTACAATGGAGGCTTTGACCTAAAAATAATAAAGCATGAAACCCATGCTTAATAAATAATTTTCTTTCATAATAATTTTTTTTCCTTTCTTTTGATAAATACATTACATTTTGACTCAAATACAATTATGAAGACTAATACTAGTTACATATTTAAACACTCCCTCTTAACTAGGGAGGTATTCATAATTACATATATATACAAAGGTACATGGAAGATCTCGAAATGATATGCTCTATGAAGAGTCACAGCACGCACAGTGCTATAGATTAGATACCTAATCAGGTTTCTCTAATTGGGTGGGACTAAGGTGTACTCAAGCTTTAGCCACTCTAGGTACCATCAGGCTTTTAAGCTCTAACACCAACCTAGGGATCTAGGTGCGTATCCAAGGTTGGAGCTACAAGACCAATGCCACCTTCCTTGCTTCGGGATGTAGACATCAACACATAAGCTGGCTGGATGTCCTCCCAAGCATCTTGTTGCTCCATGATGCTTTATCTCTCCTAATCAACTAATTCAGACATGTATCCACCAATCCAAGCATGCTTTAAACGTTCAATCTTTTTGCGAAGAGATCTTGTACAACCACAACCCTAATCAGTATTGAACCTTTAAATATATATACAAGTAAACACAAACCTTTGGGGTCTTTAATCATTCTGATGCTACTTATATCATCACCAAGTTATCCAAATACAACTTGTCGGAAGCTTTATTCTTTCACTTCTTCAGTAGCACCAGATACAGCCTTAGTACTTCTCAAGTCTTTTGTTTGCAAATTTATTTGTAGTACTTTCATTGATTCTTTCTTCAAGGTATCACTATGACTGGCATAATATGCCCTCCCTCTTAACGGGGGAGATATACCCTTTCTTTTATCCAAGCTCCCTCTCAACTCAACAACTTCCTTCTTTTATAACATCAAAGAGACTTCAATCTTTCAAGGCTTTATGGCATCAAGGTCATCTTGATCATCATTATTCTTATAGCTTCCTTCATCATGCTCATCATTATTATTATGAACATCTTTAACATCTTGAAGATTATGTACTTATAAAACTTTAATATGAAGTACAACTAAATAGAAATATATAGAAGCATGAAGTCAACTGTATCAAAATTATGTCATTACAATGGAAGCATCAAAACATTCGAGCTTTTAGACATTAAATACCTAAACCTAGTTAGGTTCATCATCAACAAAGGTTACATCTTTTATATATTAGACTTCAACATCTTGCTAGGGTTTTGTCATAAACCCTAGACTCCATCTTCGAGACATAAAGCCTTAGATATCAACAATTCAATCAAGATATCATTCCAACCATAAGGTTTTAACAATATGATCTTAGAATTACATGTCAAACTCTATTAGGGTTTGTTGCAAACCCTAGATTTCACCAATAATGTCGAACTATGTATATCAACAATCAAATTAGCATACTAGCATTTCATATCTAGGGTTTCATTATTATTTCCTTATATCAATTTCTTTTTATGATTTTGTTGTAAACCCTAGATGCAAACATCCAATTCCAAAATTAGATAACAATTTGACTAGGTTAGGGTTTTGATCATACAGAAGAATATACACCTAGGTTTTCATTCCTAGGACTTTACTTTAGTTATTACAATGGTTTTGTTCATAAACTCTAAATCATCAATTTCTAAAAATCTAGGGTTTCATTATATAAGCTAGACATTAATAACAAACCCTAAAGGACTAGGGTTTTTACCACGACATTAGCAAAACCCTAAACTTCAAAAGAATAAGTTTACATTATAAGTTCTAACCCCTAAGTAGACTAGGGTTTCATTATTGACATTGATATACCCTTAGCATCAAGAGGCTAGGGTTTTACAGTGAACCCTAAAGGTTAGGCTTTCACAAGAATGATCATATGACAAGAGACAGTATAACAAGGGTAGATTCAATCTAATGATTAATCACCCTAACAAGAATCTTTATGATTCAAAACCTAGACATAAAGATGTTAGTAGCGTAAAACAAATTTCAAAAGAAGAGTGATCATACCTTTTATATGAAGAAAACCTTGCAACAAAACTTGTCTAAGACATACGTTGAGTTATTCTTTAACAAACCTCGTAGAGTATCATTCTAAAGGGATTTCTTTGCAAAACAACTTCTTTCATGACTCAAATCTTTCCTTTGAAGTTTACTCCATAACCTTTGTGTATTTTGCAAGCTTTCCTACCAAGGAAAATATAAAGAAAGGATTAGGAGTATACGATACGAACAAATCTCGATGTGAGGAGGAAACCAAACATGAAAGATGAAACAAAGAACAATATACTTATCTTTTGGTAAAAGGTGAAGTCTCCCTCTTAATCTAGTCCTTTTGAGGGATACCTACAACTTTAAACAATTCAAAAAGTTCTAACAAGATATATTAGATATATGAAGTCTGAAAACATTACAAAACTTAAAGTAGAAGGATATGCAAGGGATAGTATCCCTAAGAGACTTAAGCAAATAAATTATTGACTTCAGATTCTTCAGTCTTGTTTTTCTTGGGTGGAGCTTCATCGACATTATTTGCATATTCTCTTTCTCTCTTCTTATTTTTTGGATTTTCAGGACATTGACTTTTGTAGTGTCCCATCTTATGACAATTGTAGCATTCAATCTTTGATAGATCAACCTTCTTCTTTGGTCCTTTGAACTTCTTGTATACTCCCTGGCAGAGTAGGCATTTGAAGTGTTGTTTTCTTCACCCTCCTTTTTGTCACTTACTAATGAGATGCGGGCTTCTTCTTGACTGCATGCATTCCACATTTGTTCAAAGGTTGTTGTATTCTTCCAACTGCTAATTCCTGATGCAGAAGAGCTCCAAGATTTTGGTAGACCTAGTGGTCCAACAACCATCTGTAGGTTTCTTAACTTTTCCTTGAAAAAAATCCAAGATTTTATGCTTAGCAAGAATAAGATCCATCCTCTTCTTCCATGCCCTGTAGTTGGAGGCTCCTTCTAGCTTATTTTCTATCTTCATTGAGGTTGCCATAGACTTTATAATATCTCGTTTACTTGATATAAATAGTAGGCTTTTCTTCTTATATGATCCTTTCCTTCTTAACCCTTCTTCCAATGGACTTTCAAGCTGCCTTTTTCCTTCCTCCTTCACCTTAGCTCTGATTCCATGTTAGAAAATAAAAAAGGTAGAAAGATTCTCTTATATTGATAGTTACTTGTGATATTCTTGTAGTCTTATTAACTTTCTTTATGTTCTTCTTTTATCTTCTTTTCATTAAGCACTCATCAAATCAAAACATGAAGATTAACGACACCCTAGATATGGGCACTCAACGAGGGCTAAAACCCCTCTATAAGGGAAAACCCAGTCAAACTCTTCCAATATTAGATTCAAATCAAACTTGAGACAATCCAAGACCTTATACCAAACCAAAAGACCTTCTTCCTCCACCATGTCAGCCCTCAAACTATCCTTCTAAACTTCAAAGATCAATTGCAACAACACTACATAAAAGACAAAATTTTGGCCCTATTACTTTAGAGTTTCGACCCATCTTCAGGTCTGCAATTTTGGCCCTCCTAGCAACCCAGAAACTTCGCACATGTGGTAGTAGAGATAAAATTTGAGTTCTTTTGCTTGACAAAAAATTCCTTCTCCTTTGCTAGGTTTTTCTCTTTCTTAGGGATTTCTCTCTCTTTTCTTCCTCCAACTATTTCAAATCGAACTTGTTTGAGATATGCTCCAAATGAGGTTGAGTTGTTGCCTTTATATAGTGGATTTCGTCTCCCAATGAGGTTGACTTCTCTAGGTTGAGGCCAACTTGGTGGAGGAGGCCTAAATGACTTATTTGACCGATAAAGCCTAGGAAGGGTCTTTTACATAATGACAAGGACAAAGACTTTACACAAACCCTAGAAGCCTACAATGGAGGCTTTGACCTAAAAATAATAAAGCATGAAACCAATGCTTAATAAATAATTTTCTTTCATCATAAAATTTCTTTTTCTTTCTTTTGATAAATACATTACATCATGACTCAAATACAATTATGAAGACCGACACTAGTTACATTTTTCAACAATATTGTAGGTGCCTATGTAATGAAGAAATGAGGCTCTGCAAGTGCAGGAGTTCCATGCGTCTCAATGCTTCACCCGAAAGGTGTCATATGGTCCTTTAGTGGACTCAGGTCCTAGTTAAGTTGCCCAGCCCATGATGAAACCACCTGCAAGTCACATATAATGTCCAATATTGCATCCTCACCATCAAGTACAATAATTCTCAAGAGCATCTAAGTGAACCAATATTTTTAATCAAGGGCACTTTGAGACTTCATATGGGGCTTCTCTTCTAGATTTGGGGCTTTGATTTCGTGATAGTGTTACCTCCCTAAGTTGGAGTGGTTAATAAACGACCTAATTAGGTGTTTTCAGCCTGTAAGGGGAAAGACAAGTCCTTGGTACGTCTTTCATTTAATAGGTGGCATGTGAATGATGATGAAATGGATAGGAAACAAGGGTCTCAAGGCTAGATGCCATGGGTACAAGGATAACAACTAAGTCACCTGACATGGGGACACTGGACACGCAAATTCGAGTGTCCGACACGAGGCACATAGACCCCCCTGAACATGACACGTAGGACACGTTATATATTATTTTATTATATATATATATTAAAAATTAATACTAAATAGATATTTCTTACACATTCTCATTCATGATACAAATTCAGACATAGATCTAGATTCTACTTTGTAAATTTAAAATTTGTAAGTTGTACAATGTAACATTATGCATACAAATACAATTGTGATAGATTCATCAATGATCCAATAGGAGAAAAACAAGAAACTGCAATTTTCTCATTAAGTCATCAAAATCAAAATGTGTTACATAGGCAGTAGCAATGCCATTGGCAAATAGAAATAACAAATACAAAACAACTACAAGGTAGTAGGTAGCTCATCAATCATCATCATCAAAATCAACATGGCTGTCGTGGTCACCACTGCTCTCCTCTGCTACATCCTCCTCTGTATCCAATGTAATCTCTGTATGTGCTGGTGTGGAGGATGACCCTATCACCATCATCAAAAGTGATAGGCTCTAGCATTGGGTCATTAGGAAAGACGTCCCACATCTTTGTCTTTCCCTTCAACCACTCATCCCTCTGCTTGTAAATAAGACGAAGGTTGGTATGCACGTACACCATTGTCTCTGCCCTACACTGCTCAAGCCTGCTCTTCTTGACACTATACAAATTCCCATATGTGCTCCAATTCCTCTCACATCAAGAGGGTGAAGTCACAAGAGAGAGGAGCCTCATGGCTAACTACTGTAGAGGAGGGCTTGTTGCCCACCAAGAATAGGGCTTCTTAGCCCCCCTGTCTCTAATCACATCATAGCCTGCAAATCTCTCAATGCCAGTGGAAAACTCTGCAAAGCCCACCTCATCAAGGGATGCTCTATCCTGAAATATCTGCCTCAATGCATCCTTCCTCCCCTGTGAAATTTCACCATCCATGTGAGGAGGGAATCTGCAAGAAGGCCACCATTCAACACCTCATGTCTGTAGTATTTTGGGTTCAATGAGTGAACCAAACAATGCAAAGGTGTGTAATTCTTGTCCCATTTGCTAACAAGAATATCCTGTATGGTGGTGAAGAAGGCCTTTGACGATGTCTCATACTCAAGGCACTTACTCTGTAAAATAATGGTCCTCACAGACTCAATCATGGAATCCCAACCCTCATAAACCTCTCCTAGGATGGGTTGGTCTATCTGCAAATCATAGTAAAGTAATGATCGGGTCCATGATCTTAATAGTGAGATCTACCCTTTCCCACCAAGCATCATCTAACACTGTGTCCTTGACTCTTTTTGGGGTTGCTTGACCTGTCTTTCTCCAAAAAGACCAAAACTTTGAAATAACCATGGTCCTAAGAGCGGTCTTGACCTCCCTCAACCTCTTCAACATGATGAATGAAGAGCCAAACTATGTATCTGCAATCTTCAACAATGACAGATGGGTGTACTCCTTGTAGATTGTGAGAGCATTTGTATAAGTTTGTACAAAGTTGCGGATATGCTGTGCATCTTCAATAACACTTCCAATCCAAGGCACATCAAAAGCAATATTTTTAAGTGCTAAATTCAAGGAATGGACAATGCAAGGTGTCCAAAATACTTGTGGATATTTAGCTTACACAATCATGCCAACAACTTTGCAAACAGGCGCATTGTCTGTAATGATTTGCACATAATAATCAACACCTACATCTTCAATAACTTTAATGAACAAATCACCAATATATTGTGCATCCTTGTATTGTCTAAGTGCATCCACTGATTTCAAGAAAACTGGTCCATTCAAGGAAGACACCATGAAGTTGATGAGTGGGTGGCGTGTTGGATTTGTCCATTTATCACAAATAATACTAACCCCAGATGTTGGCCATGCTAATTTAATAGGCTCAAGCATTTTGTCCACTTATTTCTTTGCCTTAGTCAACAATGTGGTTTTAAACTTCTCTGACCCAGGAGACACATACCCTGATGGAGCTCCTTGAGTTAGAGCTCGACACATCTCAAGGAAGAAAGGCGAGTGTGCAACATTAAAGGATATGAAGTTCAGATAGAAAAAAATGCAATGGTGATATCAAGCTCTTCCCATCTCTCTTTCTGAAAAATCTTGTCCATTGGACCAAGTGCCACTGCCTTTCTTTTTGCGGCTTGACCCACACCCCCACAAATTCTCAAATGGAAATTTGCTGCTGCTTTTCCTCAAGATTGGAAGGATATCATCATTCTTGTTTTTTTTAGATGATGCAACCACCATTGCCACACCAACATTGACCTCTTTTTCCATTTCTTTCCTCTCAACTAAAGACACATTTGCACATGCTCTAATTCCACAACTTGGTAAGCCCAACAAATGAGCTTTCACATGGTAATAAGTGCTCTTGAAATGATTGTTGCAATAGTTTCATTTCCAAGCAACATTGCTGCCTCCCTTCAACTTGCTGCCTATCCCTTGATCTCTTGTGACATACTTCCACAAGGGATATTTGCTTTCTTGAGCCTGCTGTCTTTCTAAATTTATTCTGCCCTCAACATTTGAAGCTGCTGTTGCATCCCCACTTCCAACAGAGGGAACACTTGTAGACCCTAATGAAATTGGAACAAAAGGGGCATCACTAATGTAGACATTCTTCCTCTTCCTTTGCCCCTTCCCTGTTGCCCTTGGTTAAGCCATGAATGTTGTAAAAAATAAGAAAAAATGCACAAAATTGCAAAACAAATGGGTATGCAAATTGTTGTAGCAAAAATGCAAAAAAATAGAAGCAAAATGCACTTACCTGTTGCTTGAATCACCTCCAAAATGCTCCTAAACCCTTTGCTAGTTGTTCCCACACACCCACAACAAGAGAGACACTCAAGAATGAGTGAGAAATTGCCCAAATCAGGCTTTAAAGGCTATGCAATGCGCTTTTCAGAGGGACACGTGTCCTGAAATTAGGACTCGCTGGCCCATCGAATCCTATGTGCCAGGGCACGCTAGAGTTGTGAATCAGACATGTGTCCTAGAGAATTGTTTCTGATTCGTGGGATTGGGACACTGGGGGGAGGAGAAATCCTGTTTCTTAGGAGAGCAATGATGAGGAATGTCCACATACTGGGTAAATAGATGTAGGAGGGAGTAATCATGGATACATGACTTATCGTAGCCTTTGTTTTTCCACTCCTCTTTGTTTTCCTTTGCCTTTTCTTGATTTTTTCCTTTGTATAGTGCTTGGGGCTCCAAGAAATGAGAGCATGCTAGGAATGATGTAAAGCAATTATTACCCCCTTAAGGTGAGGTAGTTCATCACTCACCAGGGGTTGGGACACACATGGGTTCCTTGATGATGTGGGGGCACTCATGGTGCCCTAGGAATTGTTATCACTCAATTTAGCAGGGGTCCTAGGAGGGGTCCTTAAGGGACTACTACTAGTTCAAGCGACAACGATGGGAAAAGGACCCACTGTCACCTCAATTGATGTCCCCTGATCTTTACGGACTTACATTGATGGGAGGAGTCCCGATATGAGGGAAATCACTATGAATGGTGAGTCACTGATGGGATAGATAGTGATTTCAAGAGCCTTTTCATAGGAGAGACTCAAGTTATGGGTGCTTGCTTGCTTTAGAAGCAAGGTGTGGGGGCTCTCCAAGAAAGGCTCAAGGAGGCCTAGATATGGAACTAGAGATATTCCTTGGCAAGGGATGCCCTAGACCTAAGATTCCTAATTGAAGAGGGTTTCTAAGTGACCTTGTGAGACAAAGTGTGATGAAGATGCGGGACCATAAAGAAGCCCAAGGGGACCCAAGGAAAGCCTAGGGTTTTGGGTGAAACTTCAAACAAAAGGTCTAGAACAAGCAAGGGGAGAAGAAGGGATCAAAACAAATGAACTTCCTTTGAGTTTTCTAGCAAAATAAATCCCTTTGAAGGCTGCTAACCTAGAAGGACCAAGGGCTAAACGATTTGGAAGCTAGGGCTTTCTGTATCTCACAAACCAGTGCCTTGCCAATTGAGGATAATGGATTAAAAGTGATTTTGATTAGGGTTTTTGCTTTATCAAGGAGCCCTATTGCAACTTCGCACGCCCTTAGCGTCACTCTTGCTTGAAACTTGTATTCATGAAACCTTTTTAGAGGTAAGTATGTTCATTTATATACGGGGTGGCAAGTTCCTGTTAATTATTTAAACTTGGTGAAATTGGTGATCAGCATCATATTGCAGAGTATCATACCCTATTTTGATATTTATATGTACTTAATAGTTAATATACATTTTGGTTTTTGTATATATCCATTCTCTTGTCATATTACTGGTGTACTTGTATAATATACATACCTTGTTTGATTGGCACATGCACCTAGTACACACCCTCATTTGTTGCAATGTTCCTTGAAATCATAATATTGACATGTCTAAAAAGTGTTATGCTTTAATTGCCACTCTAAGATGGTGCTTTATTGTACTTACTTTTTCACTCTTTTCTTCCTAGGGGAAAGTTTGGTGATTGGATGAAATCGGGAAGCAATGGGATATCGAAATGGTACCAGATCTAGACCACAACAATTGCCTGAGGAAAATATCATGGCACTTCTAGATGTTATTGGTGTTAAGGAACAAGATGACATCAGAGATGACAGTATCCATCATTGATTTTTCATTGTTTTAGGCTTTAGATGCTTTTCTTGTAATTTTTTCCATTTATATGTATCTTCATGTGTGCTATGTGAAAAATGAAGAACGACTTTGACTTTGTGGATAGAGTTATCCTTTATAGCTGCAATTCGAGCAATTTGTATCACCCCAGAAATGGCACAAGTTCCTACAAGGTAAGTACGATGTTAATGTCCCATAACAAGTTTTCCTATTCTGTTTCCTTATTCCTTTGTTAATGCATTTGCAGTGGACTTATTTTTTCCTGAATGTTTTTTCTTTTTATTCATGAACTTTCAATCTGTTTTGGTCAGCTCAAATTCCAAGACACCTGAGTTGAACAATAATTGGACAATCCCTTCCATGCATTTGAGGACCATTCCGTGTCTACTTTTATTTTTAATTGTATTTAGTTGGGTGGGCAAACCCCTTCTGATTGAATAGAGTAAAAGATCATTTTCAATATCAGCTTTACAAACAGAGACCTTTGGCTGTGATGCTGCAATCTAGGGGAATCTATTTTGTCAAGGTCACCTTGGACATACTATCTGTAAACTGTGTTAGCATGGCAACCACCATTAATAACTCCTCCCCATTAGAATGGAATCACTGTTTTGCTGCTTCAATGTGGTTTCACACCTAGCTGGATTACTAAGGGGAGCATGCCTGTAGGATTTTGAACATTGAATCAGAATGTCGTTGTAGGATTTTGAACATTGAATCTTTGAACAGCTTGATGGACCATTCCATCCCTGCTTTTAATATATAAAGTTTTATGTTTAAAATCTTGATAACAGATTTCTTTAGCCAATATGTCAATACATTTTGGTTCTTGCTGTCTTTTGGGGATTTCTTACCATCATGTTTCTAGCTCTCAGTTTTTTAGCTGACATGAAATTTTCAAATGTAGTCATTCTTTACACATTGTTGCTGACATGTTGATATGTGACTGAAAATAAGGAAAATGTATGAGGCAGTTTTCCAAATTCTTAGAGAGAACAAATCCTTGGAGTTAACAATTACGAGCTATCAGTTGTTGCTTGACCTTGAAAAGGTGTATAAGTCTTTGAACAAGTTGCTTGTACTATCTATTTAGTGATGAGGATTACTTGCAAGCATTATGTTTATCAGTGACTTGGCTTGCTTTTTGATTGCAGCGTTTTCCACCAGTTACTGTTGCTAAAATGGCAGGGTCTTCATCAGATGTTATAGAAGCTCAACTGGTCATTAATTCAGAGGCATGGAATTGTTTGTTGCTACCTACATATGTTGTACATTTGTCCATTGTCACATGTTGCATAGCAAAGAAGGGCCACTGGACTAAATACAATGTTTTGAGGTTAAGTTTTTCTTTCATTGCTATTGGCAGGTTTGGTCACCCTTTATTGCCAGTTCTGGTAATGATTCTGCCAAGATGGATGGCTTTTCAGATGGGAATTATGATCCCATTGATTGCTCAGTAAGCGACCAGCCTTCATTTTTTTCAGTTTGTGCATAATGTATCTACTTGGATTTGCCTTGTTAGTGGAGATATTCAGAAACCTATCCTTCAATGTTTCTATCTCTGTAATTGAATTTCTGGTTTTTATCATTTTCTATTCCTTGATGGGCACTTGTGCTTCTTTGTTTAGGGCTTATTTGATGGGGCAGGCCAGGGAAACCTTTTGATTTTCTAGTGCAATCAAGACTAGTACAGTTTTTCAAAATTGAGAACTACTTCCATTGATACAATTAATCTTCTTATAGCATTCCAATCATTAAGCAGTTATACATGACAAACTTCAACCATTCACTTTCATCAATAGAGCAATAGAGATCACAATGAACAGTAAAACAAGAGACAAGGGACACCAGAAATTAGGTTAGCAGCCAGGACAAAACCCACAAGGTGAAAATCTAACCAATCTTTCCTTATGAGAGAGAAATTCAGTTCATCAAAAGTACATTAGAATATTCCAAAAAGATTTCAAAATTCTGACCTCAACAAATACCAAGTCAAACCAGTCAAAGGAGAGAGAAAGTGCAGTCGACACTGGTCAAAGTCAAGTCTGCAACAGAGGGCTAAATTTTGGCCTGAGGTAGCTCAGAACAGAGGGCTGGAATTTGGTCAAAAACACAGTCAAATTAGCCTCTGAAATTCTCGGTCAAAGGCTCAGTCAAACCTGCTGTCAACCCAAGTCATTGAGCCAGATAAGGAGCGAAACTTCAGTCAAACAAGGTCAATGAATCTCTGGAATTTTTGGCCTCTTCAAACAGTCAAAATTTTGGACAAACAGAAGAATCTCGCAAGTCAACGCTGGTCAAACAGAAAAATAGAAGCTGGTCAACCCGGAACAAAAAGACTCCTTTGATTCCTTCACACATGTGGATGTCTCCTTGCTATTTTAGATTAAATGAATGTGTGTTGAGATGGTGCCAAATGAAGTCCAACGAGCTTTTATTTATGTGTCTTAGGAGGTGGCTTTCCCACATGTGGGGCCGACTTGTGCACTTTAGGCCAACTTGGTCAAACTTCAAAAATATGAATTTTCTCCATCAATTTGCCAATGAAAATACTGATCATAGCTACTAAATTTTCAACACTCCCTCTTAGCGAGGGAGGTACTTTTCATTCTCTCTCAAGATCAATCTCCCCAACCAATCCATAGGTCTCTCAGCCATAACCCAAGGGAGAGATTGCAAGTACAAGTCTCTCTCTCTATCAAGATCAATCTTCTCGACCAATCCATATGTCTCTCAACAATTGCCCAAGGGAGAGATCACAAGTCTCATCATAAGGAAAGATACATAGCATCCAACACATCCCATAAGCCACAACCCCATGGCATCCAGGTTAGTGCCCAATTGACTAATGGGATCAATTAATGAGACAACATTCTCCAACCATATACACAAGGTACGTCTCCCCTACCATATCAAGGTCTCTTAGTCCATGACCCAAGGGAGGAATCCATATCTCAATCCTCGACTGTATAGTCTCTCGGTCCCTGACGTAAGGGAGTGAATTCATCCTTCCCAACCAAACTCATTGGTCTCTCCCTCCTTTCTTTCTCAAGGGCTGCTAGCTTATTCATGGCAACTTTTTGACAAGCAAACATCTCATTGACTTTTTTCTAAGGATGTGACCACCTCCTTCATACTTGAATCACCTCTAATCTTTGTAGATGGAAGCTTGACTCTTGGATGATTGAAGAGGTCAATATGAGATAGATTGATATTGCGATCTACCTTGATAACAATGTTCTTTGCTTCTTTCAAGGTAGCAGGCTTTTTATCTCTCAACACATGTGAAATGCCCATAGACACTCTGGATGAACTTTTCCAGAACAATGTAGTCAAATCCCTAACATGGTTTTAATCTATCAGGTATTTCTCCATAATTCTTGTCAAATCTTTGAATATAATCTTTCATTGTTTCATTTTCCATCTTATTAGTTTGGACAAATTTGCCCAAAGCCATACCTCCATCAAGATGGTTAGCCCATATCTTCTTGAAAACATCTTCAAATTAATCAAAGTCAGTGATGGTTCTTGGAGGCAAGCGAGCATACCAATCCCTAACATTCCCTTCAAATGTTAAAGCAAATAACATCATGACAACATCTTCTTCGTTAGGATCAATATTCTTAGGACAAATTGCCCAAATGAAATTATCCACATGCTTTTCAGCAACTAATGACAACACTTCCATCAAACTTAGGCAACCACTCATGGTGTTTATTAGGCAATTGGTGTGGAGCACATGGGAATGCATCAAAGTTTAATGGTTTGAATGAAGCAAGATGCTCTTTCCTATCCCTAGGATTATTATTATAAGCGTTATTGTTATTATAGCTAGGGCCAACATTGGTATTAGTATTAGTATTGTTATCCATATTGTCAAATATATTTTGTCTAATAGGGGATAGCGTACACTCACTCCTTGTGACAGCTCTAGTTCTTGGAGCTACGATGTCTTCAAGGGATTCATATTCTAGTAATTGAGGAGCGGCGAAAGAGAATCTTTCTTGTCGTTGAAGGAACCACCTCTTCAATGATCTAATAAAGGGAAGGTAGACCTGCTCCTTCCTCGACAACGACACTAGAAATGTCACCACAAAATCTAGCGGACCTTTGAGAGGGAAACCCTATAAGGCAAAGAGCTAGACTAAGTGTTAACAATGGGACAATGGCCCACTGTCACCACAACCTAGGTCCCCTACTATTTACAGACTTTCACCATTTGGAGGAGGTCCAGTAAGGTTTATGATAACATTCGATAGGTATTCTAGGGTTTAAGGTTATGATATAAGGCTTCAAAAGGCACTTTGCTTCCTATAAGAGACTTGGGAGAAAAAGGCACAAGATCTAGGGTTTCGTGATTTTGTGTGGATAGAGATGCTCCCAACATCAAGGCAAATAGGAGAAAGGGCTTCTTATGATATACTTCACCAAGTACTAAGCTCATACAACCCTCAAAGAAGTCCCCAAGTTGAGGAAAACTAGCTAGGGTTTCCCTCTTAGGGCAACACCTAGGGCAAAAAATTTAATGGAATAAAATTGAGTGGATGCCCACCAAACTTGGAGAATAGGTAGCCTAGACCCTATGCTTGATGTTTAGGCTCTTGAATTCCCATAAAACATCTCCCTAACCAATTCACTCTATGTCCTAGTTAGCTGTCCTATCTTAAGAGGACCAAAATCTTCAGGAGGAGATTTTATGGAATAAAGATGAGTTTGACCACCAAGGACTTGGATTAGTGCCTTGTCCTTTGGGCATATGGAGTCTTCGAAATTTCAAGATGAGTTAAATCGTCTCTATAGATGCTAAAAATTGATGCCCTAGGTACCAATTCCCAACATTTACCCACTTCAAAAGATAATGGAGTTTGATGGAGAGTTAAAGGATTCATCCACTAAGAACATTCATTGCATGTCATACAAATAACATATGCAATACTTAACTAGAAACCCTTTTCAAAAATTATTTTTCAATAATTAGGGCACAATTAGCGCATTCTAGAAGCAACAATTCCATGCATTAAATAATTTCAAGAGAAAAATTCCATCAACATAAAGCACTTACAAGATGACATGCAATATATCCATCCATTATCCAAGAAATAGGTCCAAAGACAAGATCGAATTAGCTTTCCAACATTGAAATGCATCCAAAAGATCTCCAATAGCCTAGAAGGAACAAGTGCGAAAATCCTCTAAGAGATCGAATTCCAAGTGTGATGATGATGAGAGACTCAAATGAGGTCTCTTCTATTTATACATGTCTAATCCAGTCTAATTTTAGCCTAAAGCCCCTCTTAGTTGTCAAATGATGGGAAAAACTAATTGAGGTTACAAGCCAACCTCATAGCTATTGAGAAATTGGGAGGTTGATGAATTAGATTAGATTTCTCTTTCTTTGATAACTGCTTGTGAATTTTGTTGGCTTGTCATTAATTTTTATTATGTTTATTCATCAAACATTTATCAAAATATAAACATGAAGATCACAAGAGAACAATGAACACAAGATATAAGCTCCAAGCTAGGGAAAAACCCCTCCGAGGGAAAAGTGTTAAAATTGGCAACCAGGGCAAAACTTCATGTGGGTCATCTTATTCATGGCTGATAATATTTTTATTAAATTCCTCTCATTGAGGGGTGTAGGATTGATATAAAGATCATCCGATTCCGATAAATATTCATGGAGATATGAATTTATTTTGATTATGGAATTATTATCAAGCTGACTTACAACTCATGTAGGTTCAGAAGCCCAACAGTCGCATCTATTCAAACACCAACATTGTGTATAAATACAGGAGGACTTTTCCTCATTTGGACTCACTCATCTCATCACATCTCTCTCTCTCTCTACTGCGTAGAAAAGTGTCTCTTCTCTACTGTGCAGAAAAGGGTCTCTCTCTCACACATGTGAAGCCGGAAGTTGCCAAAAATGAAGTTGTAAAGATTGACCTGCGTGGACTAGAAGATCTCCTCATCTGAACTGCACTGTAGGTTCATCTGAACCTCGTCTGAAAGCCGCAACTTTTGGTAGTGGAATCAAGTCAATCCGACGGACGGTTTGCAAGATATTGACTGCTCTAGTTTGAAGCTAGAAGCTGCCGAAACTGAAGCTGCAACTGCAGAAGTAAAGATTGACTTGCGTGGACTAGAAGATCTCTTCATCTGAACTGCGCTGTAGGTTCATCTGGACCTCTTCTGGAAGCCACAACTTTTGGTGGTGGAATCATGTTGATCGGACGGTCGGTTTGTGAGATATCGTCTGCCCTAGTTTGATGATGACGCCGCTAATGTTGACGCTGCTGATCTAGGGTTTGCTACTGTTGATATAAATAAGATTTATTGTACTATTTCTCTCTGCTGAATTATTGAAGATAAAAGAAGATTTGATCAAAGGGCTTCCCCACACATTGTGGGGTTTGTCCCCAGCTAATTGCCACATCTTGTGTCTCTTGTCTTGGCTTGTTTTCTGTCGATTGTTTAATGTTCTATCTGCACTTTACTTTATGTACATGTGATTGCTAATCTGTGGAATATTATATGAAAAAGAAGTAAACTATTATAAGCATAAAACATACCATAACTTAACATGGTATTAGAGTTGAGGTGTAGACAAAGCCTGAGCAAGAGCAAGAGCAATCACCGAAGAGAAGATTGGCGAGGCTATCCTAAAAGAACTATGGGGTCCTTAACACTCTGCCGAAGGCAAGCTTCATAAGAAAGATGACTATCATGGATGGAAGATGTCTATCGATCTAACCCTAGAAGATCTAGGAGTGCTGGACCATGTAAGAAGCAATATTGTTGAGCCTCCATCAAATGCATCTGATGCTGCATGGAACAAATGGAAAATCGAAGAAGTCAAAATAGAAGATCATCCGGGACTCTATCGACAAGCACTTGGTGGCCTACATCTCTGAACTGGACACCTCTAAGGAAATCTACGATAAACTGGTGAGTTTATTTAAAGTTAATGATGCAAATCAAGTTTTGTTTCTTAGAAATAAACTGAGGGAAATCAAGAAGGGTAAAGATGAGAGTATGAAAGCATACTTCTTAAGAATAACCGAGATCAAGAACGATCTCCTATCTATTGGGGAGGCTATTACTGACAAGGAAATGGCACTCACGAGTCTTGGAGGATTACCATCCGAATGGTACGTGTTCAGGGCTACTTTTCTGAACTATAATGTAATTCCTGGTTTTGAAGAATTAATGGTTAGATGCATTCAAGAAGAAACAAAGGAAGAAGAGCAAGAAATGCCCATGCCTAAAGGTCCTCCTGCTGCCTTTTCTTCTCATGCTAAGAAAAGAAATAATTCTGGGACTAAATCAAAAGGAAAGTCTAGACTAAGGTTGGAAGAAAATACGATGTTACATCTGCGATAAAGCAGGTCACTAGCAAGGAGTCCTTTGATAGAAGGACTCACATCGGGGCGTATGATCAAAATCCCTCTGAGGCAATCAAAGAATGACAAATTCAATAGCAAAGGTAAGAGGAGAGCTGGGAATCAAGGAAGAGGACAACCATTCAAGAAGGCTAGAAATTCCAGGATGTATTAAATGCACCTGACTTCAAAAAGAACCTAGTGTCCATCTCAACAATGGAAGACAAAGGCTCCGAGGTAACCTTCAGCGATGACAAGGTACGTATATGGAAAAATAATGTTAAAGATGCCTTTACTCTTGGGTTTAGTGTTGATTCATTATATCAAGTCGATGGAAGTCCGCTAGGTGTCATGTCTTATGACACATCTCTTCAGTCCGAACTTTGGCATTAGAGGTTTGCCCCACTTCATTATAAAGCTATACTCGGTGTAAGACAAACGGTGACATGGATGCCCGAAGTCCGAGTAGAGAAAGGTGTATGTCCTGGATGTGCCGAAGGAAAGCTCAAAAGGGGACCATTCCCCTCAAGCCAAAGCAAGACCTCCGATATATTACAGTTGGTTCACTCAAGCATACTTGAGGTTGGCATTAAGAGGGAGACTATTACACCACATACTCCTGAGCAGAATGGTGTGGCGGGAAGGAAGAACCGCACAATTGTGGAAGCTGTTCGGGCCATGCTACATGATCAAAGACTTTCGAAGTTTCTATGGGCTGAAACTACAAACACCGCCGTATATGTACAAAATCGATGCCCTCATCAAGCATTGGGTTCCAAGATTCCTGAAGAAATGTTCACCGCCAGTCAAAGGGAAGTCGTGATTAGTCATGATGTCACCTTTGATGAAGATATGGCTCTCAGCAAGGTGGAAAATCTTCCGACTTTGAGGAGCTCTCAAGAAGCTGACACCAGGGAACTGAAAGAAAAGGATGATGAATCAATGACTGATGTAGAAGAACCCATGGATCCGATTGATCCTCATCCATATGAGCCTTCCTCTTCTAGGAAGAGGCCTTCATGGCTTAGGGTGATACTTGATGATGCTGAAGGACATGCTGCACCTCGAGGAACCTTCCGTCAAAGTAAGAAACCTAACAGGTATTAGGGATACCTGACCATCATGAGCACGATCATACAAAATGAGCCTTCATCATTCTCAGATGTTGTTAAGCATTAAGTATGGAAGGATGCTATGACCATAGAATATGAGTCTATTATGGAGAATGATGTCTGGGAAGTAGTTCCTAGACCCCGGACAAGACAATTGTTACTTCAAAATGGCTTTACAAGATAAAGCATGCAGCAGATGGAAGTACGGAAAAGCATAAGGCTCGTTATGTTGCTCGTGGTTTATCCCAGAAGGAAGGCATAGACTATGATATTTGCACCTGTTGCCAGATATACGACCATACGCTTGATCATAGCCCTTGTGGATTCACAACGATGGAACCTACATCAGATGGATGTCAAGACCGCGTTCTTGCACGGTTTGATCAAAGAAGAGGTCTATGTGGAGCAACCCGAAGGATTTGAGATTTATGATAAAAAATCTCATGTATGTAGGTTGAAGAAGGCTCTCTATGGGCTGAAGCAAGCACCTCGAGCATGTATGAGAGGATCGATAGCTACTTGATGAAGCTGGGATTCACTAGGAGTGAAGCCGATCCTAACCTTTACTTTAAGGTTGAAGATGACAAGCCTCTCATACTGGTGTTGTATGTGGATGAACTCTTTCTAACAGGTGCAGACCCTCTCATTCACAAATGTAAGAGGGAGTTGGCTTCTGAATTTGAAATGAAGGACCAAGGACTTGAAGTATGGCAGAAGCCAAGGGAAATTTTCCTATTTTAAGGAAAATATGTGGTAAAAATATTGGAAAGATTTGGTATGATGGACTGCAAGCCTGTGACTACATCGAGGATCTTAACTTTTAGAAGTTATATGGTAGTGATGTCGGACCAGATTTGGGAAATGCCTTTGAGTTTCATAAACTCATTCACATTGATGTTCTTAGTGAACCTCTGTTCGAACATATGTTTTGCAGTTAGCATTGTGAGCTCATATTTGGTTGAGCCTCACTGGATTGATGCCAAGAATCTTCTAAGATATCTTCGTTGCACAATTACTAATGGATTGAGATACACTGTAGGAAATATGAAACTGCATGATTATTCGAATGCTGATTAGGCAGGTAGTGTGGAGGATCACTGGAGCACTTTTTAGTGTTGTTTCTCTTTGGATTCTGCTTCGATATAATGGCTGAGCAGGAAGCAGAAGTCGGTTGCCATAAGCACCACCGAGACCGGATACATATCTACGAGTATGATCTCGTACGAAGCTACCTAGTTGGGGAAGCTCTTCAGTGAGCTGTTTGAACACATACCACTGTGATTCTCTGTAACAACCAGAGGTGGGATTCGATTATTGAGGAATCCCGTATTCGTCGATTGCTCCAGCAAATAAACATCATCTGGGATATGGTAAGTCGATGAGCAAGGAGGATCCATCGCATTAAGATGATGTACAGGTCGATACACCTTGTCAAAGCCCCGAGGAAAGATCTAATCTGTGATTTTTCCAAACGACTTGGAGTCGTCAAGAAACCTTTGTACAAGGGTCCTGCATATTGCATACATTGAGCTCTGAGAGCTCTGAGGGCTTGCGGTTCTTACTGGAGCAACATAGATCACAGGGTGACTCACCCTCCCCTGGTGGTGCGCAGTGGAACAAGATGATTCGCTCTGTTGTGGGACAAGATGATTTGCTCTCTTGTGGAATATGATGATTCACTCTCCTGTGTAGCAGGATGATTAGTTCTCTCGTGAGGCCTGGATTGATGTGTTCTCCATGGCGATTGTAGCAGGATTGATGTGTTCTGCGAGACCTGGATTGGTGTGTTCTCCATGGAGATTGTAGCAGGATTGATGTGTTCTCCATGGCAGCTTGGATTGATGTGTTCTCCATGGCAATTGTAGCAAGATAGATGTGTTCTCCTGTGAGGACATGATTGATTAGTTCTCCTGTCGAGGCATCCTACCCATGCAGTCTGGGACTCATGGGAAGTACCTCTCATTTGATCAATGAGCAGGGAAATGAAGTTAGGGACCATAGTAATACCGATGGACGCATCGTTGTATCTACCGTACTCCCTACGCTAGGATGATCTCCATTGATCTGGGATCAATGATACTGGTCTGGGACCAGTGGTAGGAGTTGTACCATACTATGACGCTGACTTCGGGTCAGTTGAGACTAGTCTGGGACCAGTGGTACATACTCTGAGATTGACTTTGTGTCAGTGCAGTACTGGTCTGGGACCAGTGAGAGTGGTACATACTATGACACTGACTTCGGGTCAGTTGAGACTGGTCTGGGACCAGTGGTACACTCTCTGAGACTACGATACTAGTTTGGGACCAGTGGTAGGAGTGGTAGCTACTATGAAGCTGACTTCGGGTCGGTTGAGACTGGTCTGGGACCAGTGGTACGCACTCCGAGACTGACCTTGAGTCAGTGGAGGATGATATTGGTCTGAGACCAGTGGAGTTGTACTCGCTAGGACGCTGACTTCGGGTTGGTTGAGACTGGTCTGGGACCAGTGGTACATACTCTAAGACTGACTTTGAGTCAGTATGATACATCCTCGATCATTTCTTCTTTTTCATAATTCGGACAAAAGCAGAGCAGAACAGAACAATGCAAGAGCAGGGTAGAACAGAGCAAAACAATACAGATCAGTACAGGGCAGAACAAGACAAAGCAGAATAGACAGAATAGAGCAGAGCAGGGCAAGGGTCAGGCTGTACAGGGCAGTGCATTTGATGGATGAACAGTAGCGACCGACAGACAGATTGCAGATGAAGTTCTCTCTAGTTGAGAGGGAGTGTTAAAATTGGCAACTAGGGCCAAACTTCATGTGGGTCATCTTATTCATGGCTGATAATATTTTTATTAGATTCCTCTCGTCGAGAGGTGTAGGATTGATATAAAGATCATCCGATTCCGATAAGTATTCATGGAGATATGAATTTATTTTGACTATGGAATTATTATCAAACCAACCTACAACTCATGTAGGCTCAGAAGCCCAACAGTCGCATCTATTCAAACATCAACGTTGTGTATAAATATAGGAGGACTTGTCCTCATTTGGACTCACTCATCTCATCACATCTCTCTCTCTCTACTGCGCAGAAAAGAGTCTCTTCTCTACTGCGTAGAAAAGGGTATCTCTCTCCCAACATGTGAAACCGAAAGCTGTCGAAATTGAAGCTGCAACTGCAGAAGTAAAGATTAACCTGCGTGGACTAGAAGATCTCCTCATCTGAACTGCACTGTAGGTTCATTTGAACCTCCTCTGAAAGCCGCAACCTTTGGTGGTGGAATCAAATCAATCTGATGGACGGTTTGCAAGATATTGACTGCCCTAGTTTGAAGCCGGAAGCTACTGAAACTGTAGCTGCAACTGCAGAAGTAAAGATTGACTTGCGTGGACTAGAAGATCTCTTCATTTGAACTATGCTATAGGTTCATCTGAACCTCCTCTGGAAGCAGCAACTTTTGGTGGTGGAATCATGCCGATCCGATGGTCGATTCATGAGATATTGTCTGCCCTAGTTTGATGATGAAGCCGCTAATGTTGATGTTGCTGATCTAAGGTTTGCTACTGTTGATATAAATCAGATTTATTGTACTATTTCTCTCTGCTGAATTATTGAAAATAAAAGAAGATTTGATCAAAGAGTTTCCCCCCACATTGTGGGGTTTGTCCCTGGCTAGCCGCCACATCTTGTGTCTCTTGTCTTGGCTTGTTTTCTGTCGATCGTTTAATGTTCTATCTGCACTTTGCTTGATGTACATGTGATTGCTAATCTGTGGAATATTATAAGAAAAAGAAGTAAACTGTTATAAGCATAGAACATACCATAACTTAACAAAAAGCCCAAAATTTTTTCTTGTTGTAGGATCAGATCAAAGTGAGATGCCTAAGACCCATGACCATAAAGACTTCAACCTTCTAGATGCCAAGTCAAATCCTCCTTCACAACAAATCCATCAATAACAAGAGACCAACAATATGTACAACATTAGAAATGAACCTTCAGCAAGAGATGTACCATGGCAAAACTTCCACAAATTTGAGCTTGAGAGAAACCCTTCTTCACTTATCAACTTCAGACTTTGGCCCTCCTTCTTCCTGTGATATTTTAGAACTTGTGCAAATTGTGTGAGTCCAAATGAGCTCCAACTTCCTTCTATTTATAATATATTCCAGAGGGGTTTGTTAGAAAATCAAAAGGCAAAAAGATTTTCTTATCTTGATAGTGACTTGTGATTATCTTTAAATTCTTATTGTCTTATTTTATCTTCTTATCATCAAGCAACCACCAAAAACATAAGTACATGAAGATCAACACAATAGAGACATAGGATATAGGCTCTCAACTAGGGCTAAAACCCCTCTTCTAGGGGAAAACCCAAAACTTCTCTTCTCTTCCTTTAGAACCAAATGAAATGAGATAACCAAGACCTTTGAGTTGACCAAAATATCTCCTCCAATCTACCAAGTTAGCTTCCCAAGATGATTAGTCCAACTTCAATAGTTAACTCTAGTAAAACTGCTTCAATCCTGCAACAAACCTAGATTTTGACCGTCTTGCTTCGGATTTTTTGGCCCTACTGTAAATCTGCAATTTCGGCCCTCCTGCAGTAACCCAGAAACTCTCATGTGTGGCAAAACAAAGATAATTTCAATTTCTTTTTGCTTAATAAATGTCTCCTTCTTCACTAGGGTTATCTCCTTCTTTTCTAGGTATTTCACACTTCTTTCTTCCTCTTGCAATTGCAAATCGAACTTGTTTGATTGATGTCCAAATGAGGTCGAGTAGCATTGCTTTTATAGCAATTCTGTGTGGTTGAATTCCCTTGATGAGGCCGACTTGAATGGAGGGTAGGTCGACTTGGTGGAGGAGGCATAAAATACGATTTTAACTCAAATAAAATTCTTTCTTGATATAAAAAGCCCAAGAAGGGTCTAGATAATAGTGATAAGGACTATGACTTTTGACATAAACTCTAGAAGCACTCAATGCGTGTTTTGACCTAGAAACAAAATAAACAAAGCATGAAATTGATGCTTAAAATAATTTTTGTTTTATAATAAATTTTCTTTTCTTTCTTTCGACAAATATATTACATCATGACTCAAATACAATTATTAAGACTGATACTAGTTACATTTTTCAACACTCCCTCTTAACTAGGAAGGTATTCATAATTGTTCAACCGGTACAAGGTTGACCTAAATTTGAAATGTTTCTTAAGAAGAGAGAAACAACATACGCAATGCTTGAGATACCCTTATTGCCAAGGTATCCTCTTGACGGGGACTAAGGTGTCATCTAGGCGTTTTCCTCTATAGGTACCATCAGGCTACAACCTTGGTATCCATCCAATATAGATACCATCTAGGCCTTCATGCCTTGACACCAACCCTTGTAAGGATCTAGGTATCAACACTAAACTGGAGCTCCAACTGATACCCTCCTTCTAGGATCTAAACATCAACTGAGATCTCAATACTAACCGGGCCACGGTGTCCTCCCAAGTACCATCATACAGAAAATTTTATGGTACTTCATCTCTCCCTCTCAACCAAATTAGATACACCAACTTTTCAGGAAGAAATCAACACATTCACCAATTAGAGCATGGTCCTAAACTAACTTGGGAAGAAATTTCATCAACACATCAACTACTTGTTCATTTGTTGGCACATACTGTAGCTCCATGACCCCAACCAATATTCAACCTTCCAATGTATATGATGTAGTATGCTAGCACAATCTTCGGGGTTTCAACTGTTCTGATGTTGCCTACATCTTGATGGAAGCTTCCTTCTTCAACATCTTCAACAACACCAAACTCATCCTCAACACTTTCCAAAACATCCAATTCTTGTTCACAACTTCATCAATTACAAATAACTATCTGAAGTGCTTTAGCCATTCCCCAATCTTCACTCCTTCATATTCTTCATTATAGCTGTCACAACACGTCCTCCCTCTGAACTGGGGAGATATACACCTTCTCTATCCAAGATTCTTCTTTACTTAGGGAGCAAATATATTACTAAATCAACCACACAGACTCTTACTTTTGCATCATCATATCATCGAAGAACTTCAACCTTCTGGAACATCATTTCTTCTATCTTTACAAGGTCATCTATTAATTAACAATGTATACTTCAATGCTATCAAGATTCTTACATCTCCCTCTTTCGATCATGCTCATTATCATCTTCAAGTCATCATCAAGTATGAGGTAGGTAAGCATATTCAACGTATTGAAGACTATGTACTTGCAAATCTTTAACAACAAGTACAACCAAGCACAAATATATAACATCATGAAAAGTCAGTCTAGGATTATCATATTATGAAAGAGAGAACATCTACGGTTATCAAAACTTTAAACTTAGATAGGATAACAATCAAAAGAGAAGCAATCAATAAGGTTACATTTTCATGCCTTAGACTTGTAACAAACTTTTGCTAGGGTTTTGCCACAAATCGTAGATATCATTATCAAAACTACAACAACTAAATCAAGTTAGAATTTAAATCATAGTGAAATCATTTTACATCTAGGGTTTCATTATCATGCCCTAGAATCTTGTATCAAACTCTACTAGGGTTTTTTCGTAAACCCTAGAAATAATCATCAAACTTTTAATATTAGACATACAACTACTAGACCAAGCTAGGGTTTCAATCATATGGAAGCATATACACCTAGGGTTTCATTCCTAGGCTATTAACTATTGCAAGGGTTTGTCATAAACTCTATTTCACCAAACCCCAAATAACTAAGGTTTCCTCATATGATTTAGATATTATCAGCAAACCTTAAATAACTAGGATTTCATTATAACATTAAAAAAACCTAAACATCAAAATAAAGGTTAGGGTTTTTATAGTGAACCCTAAAGGTTAGGGTTGTTTTGTAGTGAAGAAAAGATAGAAAATATGGCAAGGGTTGATTCAACTTAAAGATTAATCACCCTTACAAACAAGAATATTTATGATTCAAAATCTAATCATGAGAGAGTTAGTAATACAACTCAAATTTCAAAACGATTGTACCTTTTAATATGAAGAAGACTAGCAACAAATCATGTGGTCTTAAACATACCTTGAGTTGTCTCTTATTGCAAACCTTGTAGGTTTTCCTTTTTGAAGGGATCCCTCTGCAACAAAGCTTCTTTCATTTTATTAAAGTCTCCCTCTTGATTTTAAAGTATCCTTGCAAACTTTCCTTCCAAGGAAAACACAAGAGAGAGGATTATAAACAAGCACAAATAAAATTTAGACATATAAAGGGAATCAATAATGAAAAGGATTAAAGAATAGGATACTTATCTTTTGTGAAAAAGGTGGGGAAGCTCCCTCTTGATCTTACATCAACTTAGACTTGTGAGGGATTCCTCTAATTCATCAAAACAACTCAAGAACAAAACATATTAAATCTAAAAACCCTAAAAAGAAGGAGAAACCCTAGTAGACAGGGAGGAGACACTTTCAAAGCAAAAGGAAGCCAAAATTTTCTTTTCTGCCACATGTGCGAGTTTTTGGGTTGCTGCACGAGAGTTGGAGTTGCAGGTTTGCAGGGACCAAAATTTTGTTACAGGAGGATGAAGTCTGGGTTTGTTGTAGTGTTGAAGAAGGCTAACTCTTGTTGACTAGAAGTTGATCTTGATCATCTTGGAAGAATCATCTTGGGAGGCCGACTTAGTGGATTGGAGGAGGTCTTTGTCTTGGTCAAAAGGCCTTGATCATCTTATTTGATTTGGTTCTATAGAAGAGAAAATAATTTTTGGGTTTTCCCATGGAAAAGGGGTTTTAGCCCTGGCTGAGAGCTTGCATCTTGTGTCTTTGTTGTGTTGGTCTTCATGTACTTATGTTTTGGTAGTTGCTTGATGATAAGATGATAAAATGAGATAATAAGAATTCAAAGATAATCACAAGTAATTATCAAGAGAAGGAAATCTTTCTGCCTTTCTGGTTTTCTAACATACAGATGTGCAGAGGGAGCAATTGTGGTTACATGGGTTACCCCAACCTTTGTTTTTCCACTCCTCTTTATTTTCCTTTTGTTTTTTCTGGATTTTTTTTCCTTGTATAACTACTTGAGGCTCTAGGAAATGAGAGCATGTTGTGATTGATGTAAAATAGTTATTACCCCCTTAAAGGTGGGACAATTCATCGCCCACTAGGGGTTGGGATGTGCATGAGTCCCCTTGATGATGTGAAGGGCACTCATGGGCCCTAGGAATCAGGGTGATGGCCATACTAATAAGGGGTAGAGCTCATGTTTAGATTTTGCCCACGTGTTATATTAAATGTCTCGACCATCTTTTGCATTTTATAATTTTCTTTTCTTTTATTTCTTGCTTGTGGCTAAGATATGCTTTTAACCTTTTAGATGCACAACCTCTGGGGCAACATATCCAGGCTCGACCCAGACATGTGGACAAGGGGAGGAGGTGTGCTAGTGCCTTGTGGACCCAGTGGTCGTGTGGATCCAAAGAAGGAGAATGGTGGAATATGGCTTGTAATGTGCGAAGGGGAGTGGAAAATGTAGAACGGGAAAACGGGACCATGCTACCAAAATCGCGCTTTCCCAAGTAGTGCCCTTCCTAAAGCCATTGGCCAATAGGGTAGATCAGACGGGATTAGGATTGAAGATTAACCCCCCATTTAAGGTGAGGGAACAAGACCACGTCAAAGCCCTTCCTTCTTCCAAGTCACCCAATAATCCATGTCCAAAGTGGCCAAATGAAAAACAAGCATAAGCACCCGATTTCACAATGAAAAATGTACCTTTTGGATCAGATGACCACCTTCTAAGATATTCTCTTGATAGATGGGCGAGGAAACATACAACTAATGTAGGGAGTGGAGATAAAGTGGCACATCATAGCGGCTCCAAGGTGGCTCTCAAGGGCTGCTGGTTGCCGACTCGAAGAAGATGGATATGAGAAAGGCTGTTAAAGAGTGTAACTAGGGGCTAATTACCCCTCTTGGAAGCCCCTCCTTTGATGACTCATTACTCCCATACATCACTCTTGATGGCATCTTCCTTCAGCTTGAAAATCATAATTTTTGCACACCTACAAATGGAACTTTTTCAAGTCAGCCCCATCTTCAAGTTGACTCCCTTGGTGAAGATACATGACCCTTGACTGCCACGTTGATCCATATAAATATAAGATCATCTCATTTTGGCATCTCATCATCACACACAAACATATCTCTTCTGATTGGTTCGTACAACACCTGAGGCAACTTCTCCACATGTGCGAAGGGTTTTTCTGGGCTATTTTATCTTTTGTGTTGACCTTCTGTTTCAACCAGTGTTGCTCTAATCACGAAAAATCGCGATAAAATTGTAAAATCACGATTTTTTAAAAATCACGATATAATCGCCCGATAAAAACATTAATTTTTTTCTTTGGCCAATTTTTTGAAAAAATCGCGACTTTTATGGAAAAAATCGTGGCTATGTCAGGGAGTGCGATTTATAACTAGAAAAACACGAATTTTTTTCTCATTAATGTTATGAAGACCATGGCCAATCCTATGCATCAACAGTACTCAAGAAAAGTAGCACTTATATCACATTTACTGGTGCATTTGGGACAGTTCGCTGTCAATGAGAGATCACAGATTTAGAATATCCGACAGTGATGAAAACACAAGTGATTGCATAGCTATTCCGTAAATATATATGCTGTGTGAAAAGAATCTCTTAGCAGTGAAATGTTTCTTCAAATACTCAAGTGTATGTGTAGGTTCAAACAGGTTATGACCATAAGAATCAACCATTCACAATGTAACAAATGAGCAGTGATAAGAGTGCAAGTGTTGGCAGCAATGTCAAGAGATCACATACTGTATAAACTGTGTTTTAGTGTTCTCCAGCAGTGAACAATTTTCTCCTTTTCAGCATGTTTAGATGAGTGCTATTAATCATGTATTGAAAACCATTTATTCAAGACTCAAGAGTTATTATGTGCATAAGAGTAGTTTCCTTTCAAGATCAAAACCATGTTAATGGAAACCCCTTTGTTAAATTGACAGCGCTGTTAATGAAAATCAGGGTTAGAAACACATGAATATCGAACACAAACACCACATTGTCTAACAAGACAAGGCATCGATCTGCTTGAAGATGTATTAAGAATGTCAAATATATTCGAACACTGTCATAAAATGGTGTATAAAGATGAGAACGTGACCACCATTCAGAAAACTAAACCCTTATTACCAGTGCTGAAATGATACCAGAAATAACTTCATGCATTTAAATCTGTTTTAAACCAAGGATGGGAGATTTATTATGCTATAAATTGTGCCAAACTCGTCATAGACAACCTCAGATCTGAAACAATGACCTCAAAAAACCTGGACATCAAGATTTCAAGGGTGAAATTTAGGTGCAAAGAAGCCAGGTCATTTCAGTTACTCTGTTATCGATTTGTCTCTTTTAGGTATATGGAGCAAAGAGACGTTAGCACCAATCCTTGTAACATAAGTTATAACCTTAAGTGAGAGCAGAATTAACACTTAGCCCTACATTTCTAAACATAGACTTTAGGTACCCTACATTTCTAAGCATAGACTTTAAGCAACCAGGAAGATTTGAGTCTCAAACTAATTCCAAGTTTGCTCATGATATGACTCATGAGATACATTATTATATTTTTTGTTGATAATTTGAGGCTGAGTTGGGACTCAAGGGTCGGGACTTACTATTCAGGACATGATTCACTGTTATGTGTGATGTAGCACTAGAAATGATATTAAACATCTTATATATTAGTCCTTTTATCATATTTATGTGTCAATGTATTTATTTTATGTTGTAGATGGTTTAGATATTAAAAAAATTGAAAAAAATGAATATTTTTGTATGTTACGATTTTTTCCGATTTTTTCCCCGCGCCGAAATTATCCCGATAACAATTAGTGCAACATTGGTTTCAACCAACTTTGACCAGCATTGACCAACGACTTTCAAGGACTGTTTGACTGCATTTTGACTTGGAAAAATTCTGTTTGGGCTGGCTGCATCTATTGGCACACAGATCGAGGATTTCTGGGCAGGTTGACCAACGTTGATCGTAGGTTGGACTGTAGAACGTTGATTGAGTTTGATTGGTTTTTCTTCACTGTTTTGGGTTGAATCTGTCCTATTCAAGAGGTCGAGTTCCTTGCTGCCTTGACCGAGAATTTTGGAGGCTGTTTGACTGCTGTTTGACTTCCATTGACTTGACTGGTTAGGCATGTTGACTACTATTATCTACTTCAGAATTGCAGATTTTGTCCCAGTTTGATTTGGATCAGATCAGGCTTCTTGTTTTGGTATTGAATACTGGTTGCTCATCTTTCTTTGATAGTGAAAGTCTTGACTTTGACCTTATCATCATTGTACTAAATTGGATCTTCTCTCTCTGGTGAACATTTGATATTTATCAATAGGAAGGATTGGTTGGGTTTTCCCTCTTGTGGGGTTTTGCCCTGACATTAGCCTAAATCTGTGTTCGTTGTCTTGGCTTGTCTTCTTGTTCATTGTTGATGATGTTCTATACACAATTACTGTCAATGATTATCTAAAGTAAATTCTAAGTGATTGCTACTGAAGCTTAATGTTATTGCTATTGGAATTTGAAGTGGAATTGTTATTGGGCTAATAAGACGTTGAAGTAATTGTTGTGAGCATAGAACATACCCTAAAATTAACATGGTATCGGAGCTGAGGTGAAGACAAGCCCAAGAAAGAAGTAAGCAATTGTTGTTGGAATACTTGCTGTTGATGAACAAGGACTGTTGGGCAAGTCTCCATGGCTGCTACCTCTTATTTCAAGACAAAGGATAAGCTCAATGACAAATCAAATTATCATGCTTGGAAGATGACTTTTGATTTGACCTTGGAGGAACATGAAGTATTGGATTATGTGCAAGGGAAAGTTGTGGAGCCTCCTTCAAATGCACTTGCTGCTGCTAGATCAAAGCATAGAAAAGGTGAGGTAAAAGCTAAGAAAATCTTAGTTGACTCCATTCAAAAGCATTTAATCTCTTATATTTCTAATTTGGGATCTTCCAAGGAAATGTATGATAAGATGATAGGGATGTTCAAAGTCAACAATGCAAGAACAAGTGAAGGGATATCAAGACCGACAAGGGGGAGAAAAGCATACTTTATGAGAATAAGCCAAGTAAAGATTGATTTGCTATCCACTGGAGAAGTTATTGCTAACATGGAACTCACCCTTATTGCACTTGGAGGTGTTACAAGGCCGTGGGAAACATTTATCACCACCATTCTCAATAATGACAGGATACCAAGTTTTGATGAGCTTTTGGCTAGATGCTCTTAAGAGGAAACAAGGATGATGGAGAGGGATAAGACTTTCAATGGAAATGAACCTACTTCCTTCTCTGTTCATGCTAAAAGGAGGAATGCTGTTGGTACATCAAATTCAAAAAGCCAAGGTCAAGGATTTAAAAAGGAATTCAAAGGAAAAGGCAAAGGAAGTTGTTTCAATTGCAACAAGTTTGGATACTATGCTAGAGAATGTCCTAACAAGAAGAATCCTCCAAAGGACAACAACAACAATCAAAGGAATAACAATAACAACAAAGGAAAGAGGAATGCTCCTACTTCTTGAGAAGGAAATCAACGACCTTCCAAGAGGACAAGAAATGCCGGGTATGATGAAAATAATGTTGTTGAAAAACAAGATGAATATTATCTCGTTTCTAGTTTGTCTACTGCCTCTCCTACAGACACCTTGGATCACAGGTTAATTGATAGTGGAGCCTCAAGGCATTTCACTGGATATAAGGAGGTTCTCTCAAATTTAGTTGAGAGGAAGACTAATTTAAATATTATTCTTGGAGATAATGGCACCTACCCAGTGAAGGGGATAGAAATTGTTTCTCTTCACTTGAACTATGGTCAAATCATACAACTTCAAGATGTTTTGTATGTGTTTAATTTGAAGAAGAATTTGGTGTCTATTTCTGCAATAGAAGACAAAGGCTTCAAGGTAGCTTTCATTTATGGAAAGGTACGTGCGTGGAATAAGAAATTTAAAGATGCTTTTACTCTTGGGTTTAGGGTTGATGGTCTTTATCAAGTTGGTGGAAGTCCTTTGGGAGCTTTGGCAAATGACACCTCTATTCAATGTGAGCTATGGCACCAAAGATTTGCTCACTTACATTACAAAGCCTTACCTCGCGTAAGGAAGATGGTTACAGGGATGCTCGAGTTTCATATGAATCATGAAGGAGTTTGTCAAGGTTGTGCAACCGAAAAACATAAAAAGGGACCATTCCCTTCTAGTATGAGCAAGACATTTGATATTCTTCAATTGATCCATTCTGACATGGCTGGTCCTTTGGCCGTGACTTCATTGGGAGGATACTTATACTATGTAATATTTGTGGATGATTTCTCTCGCAAGACTTGGATTTATTTCCTAAAGATGAACGATGAAGTATTTAGATGGTTTCGTTTTATCAAAGCTTTGGTGGAGAATCATACAGGAAATAAGATCAAGACATTGAAAATTAATAATGGAACCGAGTATGAATGTAATGAATTCAATGACTTTTGCAAAGAGGCAGGTATTAAGAGGGACACCATCGTTCCATATAATCCACAACAAAATGGAGTTGCCAAGAGAAAGAATCAAACAATTATGGAAGCCACTCCTGCCATGATTCATGATCAAGGTCTACCAAAGTTTTTATGGGGAGACGCTGCGAACACTGCTGTGTACGTTCAAAAAAAGAGTCCCCATCAAAGCTTGGATTTCAAGACACTTGAAGAATTCTTCACTGATAAGAAACCTAATGTTGCTCATTTTAGAATCTTTGGTTGTCTTGTATATTTTCATGTACCAAAGGAGAAAAGGAAAAAGTTGGAAGCCTATGGGAAGAAAGGTGTATTTGTTGGATATAGTGAAGGTTCAAAGGCATATTGAATTTATGTACCTGGTCAAAGAGATGTGGAAGTGAGTAGAGATGTCACTTTTGATGTAGACCCTGCCCTCTGAAACGCAAGGGATCTCCCTATCCCAAGGAAGGATGATGCTACTGCTAAAAGACAAGAACCTTCGATGGATGAATCCATACTCGATATTGATGGCCAAATGGATCCACTTGATCCACCTCCTTGTGATCCATCTACCTCAAAGGAAAGACCTCTATGGCTTCGTGATACATTTCAAGATGCTGAAAATCATGTTGCCCTGAGAGGATCATTTCGGGAAAGTAAGAACCCCACCAGGTATCAAGGATACTTGGCTGCCATGAGTACTATCATCCAAACTGAACCTTGCACTTTTGAAGAAGCTGTGAATCACCAGGTATGGAAAGATGCTATGGCTGAAGAATATGAGTCAACCATGAAGAACAATGTCTGGGAAGTGGTGCCTAGACACAAGGACAAGTCCTTGGTCACTTTGAAATGGATCTACAAGATTAAACATGGAGTTGATGGAAGTGCAAACAAATACAAGGCAAGGTTCGTGGCTTGCGGCTTTTCTCAAAGGGAAGGAGTTGACTATCATGAGATATTTGCACCAGTTGCTCGATACACCACTATACGATCCATAATTGCTCTTATTACAGATCAAGAATGGAGCTTGCATCAAATGGATGTCAAAACCACATTTTTACATGGCTCACTTAAGGAAGAAGTCTACTTGGAACAACCTTCGGGGTTTAAAGAGCACGATAGAAGGAGTCAGGACACATGTATGCAGGTTGAAGAAAGCCCTCTATGGGTTAAAGCAAGCCCCTAAGGCTTGGTATGAGAGGATTGATAACTATCTCATGAAGCTGGGATTTACAAGGAGCTATGTTGATCCGAACTTATACTTCAAGGTTATGTTGACGGTGCTGGACTCGCCAACATTCAGGGGATCTCCCTGATATGAAGTCCCAACTAGACCTCTCACTGTTTGGAGTAGGAGTCCCAACAGTGGGTGGTAGTGTAATGCCTTGACTGCCGTAGTGCGCAGAGGAAAGTATGATAACTTTGGGTGAGAGCAAGTGTGTGACCCTCGGAAAGTCAAGTGCGATGCATGAAGGTTCTAACACACGATGGGGAAAAGGAAGTGTGCCCCTTAGAAGCCTGTAATAGTATGCAACTTGAAAGGAACACACAGGCGAAATAACATCACAAGCTAAAATGCAAAGTAGTCCACAAATTAAAGTGATGAGTTAATCCAACAACACGCATCCAACCAGTTTCATACAAATGCATACAAAGTAGTTCATAAGCATATGCGTAAGTTAAATAACATACATTGCCAATGCCACCAGAATAGTCCAACTACATTAACAACATATGCATGAAAGCGTGCTAGCTCTGATATTATTATTATAAGTGAAAGTTCCATCTATACATATACCATTGACGACCACTAGCCCTAATAGTGGAATGTTACAGTGAAGAACACCTGCTCCTCCAAAGAAGTATACTCACTCTACGTTATGGAGAAGCCAAGGCTCTTCACAATACTCCCAAGCCTGCTTTAAACCTAAGCCTAAGCCTAGCCAAAAGCTTGGCTCCCAAAAGCCTCTTCTGTGAGTAATGAGGTTCTATTTATAACAAAGGGTGGGGTGACCCTTGATATTCCCCTTTGTGACTCTTTGACTTCCCTCATGACTCTTCAACTTCTTTACTAAATGACACATTACATTACATGATGACTTTTTATATTCCAATATTGATGCTTGGAATTTCAGTTACAACATATTTACAAATAATATTACATTTTCCACATGTACCCATATAAGACAAAATAGGCTAGAGACAACCTAACAAGACACAACATTATGACTCTAGAATTTGGGGAAAGTCCATCTTAACAACATCCACTTGGTGCTTCTCAGTCACATATTGGTGCCAAGCTTGGTACTGTGTGATGTTGTCTTTCTAGAAGCGAACTCTTGCCTCCATGGCATCCGGGTATATTGAATTTTTACAAAGTGTAACATGACTTCATTACAATATTTACTTTTTACAAAGTGTAACATGATTTCATTACATGACAATGACTCTATCATTTTATGTCTAGATGACAAATAATTCCTAAAGACTCTCAATGGGAGTCTTGACTCAAAAATAAAATTTCTTTCTCATGAAACCCATGAAGCAAGCAATACAATAAATTTATTTTTCTTCCTTACATCACATTACATAAAATCATAATTACATGTCATTATGAAGACCGAACCTAGTTACACTTTTCAACACCTACTTCAGTAGGTATTGCTGTCCTCATTTCCCCCAATGCGGAAACTGCATTATGCGCTGATGGTCGGAGTTGTTTTGCCTCTTTCCTGGCAGCCTGTAAGTTCTTTGCAAGTTGTTCATTCATGGCCGTCAAGTACTTAACATTTGAACTTATTGCTCCTGCATAGGCCAAGCTGGCTTCGACAAGGGCAGTTGGATGCTTCTTGGTGTCTGACACTATCACCCTTTCCTTGATGAATGCAGGTGATGCGTGATCATCCGGAAAATGCTTCCTCCGCGCCGGTACAATCTTCTTTTGCGACTCTTCACATGATAGATTGTACACATTCATAACCGGACCATCATCAAGGAGAACAACATCTCTTTGCTCGCTCAGGACTAGTTTTGACACTGGAGGTGGTGGAGACTGAGAGATGACTTGTGGTGCTCTTGGCATCAGTTCAATGTCTTCATTCTGTGGCTCCTGTTCCAACTCCATGTCTGTCACTTCAATCAATTGCTTAATCTGCTGAGCAAGCTGCCGATCTTGCATCTGTTCACCCTCTTCCTCAACTGCTGGCTGTTCCGACTCATCAACTTATATTGACGTTGTTTCCTCTGTCATCGCGCATTGCCTTTGTTCTTCTTCCTGCTTCTGCTTCTCTTCTCTTTCTCTCCTTTTCAACTCTTGTTCTTCCTTCACTTCTTCTCCATCTTCTGTAGCTTCAGTTCTTCTTCCTGCAGCCTCTGCTTTTCTCTCTTCCTTCGCTCTGCTATTTTCACCCGCTGCTCCCTCTTTGCTTCTGCTGCCAAAGCTGCCTTCTCCAAGATAGGATTTGCCTTCATCTTGCAACGTTTCTCTCCTTATGGGTTCTCAATAACCTTCCTCTTTCCCTTGTCCTTCGCTAGATCGCTGCCTTCTAATGTTGTTGCTATTGCTTTCGGAGCTGCTACTGTCTGTAGAGCAGCCTTCCAAGCTGTTACTATACTAACCGGCTCATTGAGTCTGGAGGCATTGTAGCAGTACCTCCAAGGGTCCTCCTCTGACCAATGAAATGTCCCGTGGATCCATGGAAAGTGTATTCTCGCACAATGGTCCTTACAGATACCATGGGGATCATACGGATAAAAGTCCTTGGTGCCGAACTCAATTTTCACTATGTCCTTAGCCTTGACATTTGCATCTTTCAAGCTCTTAATATCGTATAACCCGATCCGCAAAGGAAGAGCGGGCCATGGCGCTTTCTTCTTCCTATGTAGTCCTGCTAACAACCCTTTGGCGAGGTGGTATGAAACTTCTTGTCTGATCAACTTGTCAATGGCATAGCTTGGTAGAACATGCAGAGGCTTCTCTTTGCCAAACACTCTGATGAAAGTGCCACCTGGTGAGGCATACCAATTTGTAATGTTTACTATTGCCTCCATTGCTTCTTGGGACATGCAAGGTGGATCCTGCTCAAAGATAAGCTTGTACAACGGGATGATAAAATGGTCAGTTAGCCTTGCCATCATTCATCGATAGCTGCAGTTGGAAAGCAACTTGCAATAGATGTTGATGACAGTCTCTTTTGGTGTCCATGTCCAGCTCATGCCAGGGAACTGCTGCTAAGCCCATATTGCATCTAGTAAGTATGCAAACATGTAAAACCTTGCTTGCTCATTCTTGGGCGGATTCCGAGCCTTAACCACATGGGTCTTCAACTGATGAGCCAACAGATCTGACCAGTTGAATGGCCTCCCATCATTCACCAACTGGTCCAGTAAGACCACTCATCCTTCAAGAAAGGTTTCTGTTTTCTCTTGACCATATATTCTGCAGGCAAAGATGATCAAGAACTGGTAAGCCTTCCTGAGGGACTTTGTCTTGTAAACATGGGTCGATGTCTTTCTAAACTTCGACAGCTCTTTTACCCAGTGCTTGACAATATATCTAGTGTTCACATAGCCATGGGTGGCATAGAAGAGTGAGTCCATGCACTTCACAGACTCGGGTAAGTGATACATCTGCTGAAAGTTCTCTGCCCTGAAGGTGGCAAGCTCTCTCTCGCTGGCACTACTCAATGTCATAGTTTGTTCATCTGTGTGTGAGACAATCCGGTTGATAATGTCTGCACATGGGAAGGCGGGGTACCTGCATGCAACCTTGTATAACCCTGACTGCTGGATGCTAAGATAAACTTGCCGGTCCTCTAAGTCTTCCTTGAAGTCCTCTGCAAAAGTGTCTTTGATCTGCTGCCATGTCAATGTTGTGCCCTACTCAATGAACAACTGAGTATCTGCATATACTGGTAAATCCACTAATATCTACTCAACTGCTTCCCTAGTACTTCTCTCGACAGTTTCCTTTGATGCAGCTCTCTTGGATGCCATGTTAACTATAACTGCTAGAGAGATGCTCAACAACTGCTGTACCTGTGGGATAGAGAGGACACTCATGGCAAGCAAATGTCAGCTAAAAGCAAAACAACTTCAAGACAAGATTAAGCAGCAAGTTGAGCTCATGACGGGAAGGATTGCACAGTTTTGGCTAACAAAGGTCACTCGCTGAGGTGGGAACTGCGCACTCCCAACAGTCAGTTGGGAAGCTTGATGACTGGAACTGCACAATTTGCAGTTCATGCTGGGCCAAGGCCGGGAGAGACTGCACATTGCGTAGTCTTAGTGGCCAAGCTGGGACTTGGAACTGTGTAGTGCGGAGTTGGAGCCATCCCAGGCCAAGCTCTGCGCAATTCCAGAAGCTAAGGTAGAGGCCTTGAGCTCCCAGATTGCGCAGTGCAAGCAATAATGAAGTATGATATTTGGGCAAGGGGACCCAGATCTGCTCATGGGGAGTGTGAAAATCAAGCAGATTTGAAAGATAGTGTGAAGCTGAGTGCATATATTACTAAGTGTTGATGCATGCATGTGAAACAAGTGCAAGAATCGATTAAACTAAAGGAAAATGAAGCATGTGAAGAGAGTCGTCGTAAGGACGACTGTTGGTTCAAAAATGGGAAAACTCATGCGATACTTGGGAAAGGCAAGCTAAAACTTGAAACAACGCTTCTACAAGCTAAAGCAAGTTAAAATGCCACTAAAACAAGTGAAACAACACTCTCACAAGCTAAACCACAAAAAGCGACAAAAAAAGTGGCAAAAGAAGAGAAAAGCAAAACTCACCCGGAAAAGTGACGATGATCGCACTGAAGGCTCCTTGATCTCCTCGAGAATGCTAGAGCTCCAAGATCGAGTGTGCAAATGAGCTCTAGCAACATCGATTAAATAGATTTGGTCAAGTTAGGGTTTATGACGCGCATGCCTAAAATCAAGGAAAAAGCGACACTTTCTAAAAATAACTCAAGTGCCTCCTTTGGGTTACTAAAAATAGATCCCTATTTTTTAGGGATGTTTTTTTCTTTTTTGTTTTTCAGGAAAAACTGCCCTGCATTGCTCGAAAAGATTGCGCAGTTCTAGGAAGGACTGGGTAACTCTCTAGTTCATGCATTGCGCAGTTTCTAAGCACAGCGAGGTTTGTGCAATTTCCGAGCTCATTGGCTTTGGGTTGCCTCTCTTGTCTGCGCAATTTCCCAACTCAAGGTTGGCTGCCATTCAGTACTGACCATTTTCTGAGCTCAAGGGTCACTGGCAGTCAAGATTGCGCAATTCCCAAGAGCAAGGCCAGTTGCCCTCAAGAATTGCTTAGTTCTCAGAGGCAAGCCCATAACTGTCAAGGGATCAAGTCAGGAGATCAACTTGTGAGCTAGAAAATGAACTAAGTGAACAAACACAATCCAAGATGAAAAGAATAAGGCTCGGTCGAAGCACAAGTACCTGGATCAGTGCAAGATGAGCTGTTGTGGTTTAGAAGGAAGGCTCCAAAATCAAAGTATAGGCAAAATTTTGGAGGGTGGTTGTAGCCGCTACAACAGGTTATAAAAGACATGCCACTTATTTTGGTCTTATATGATGATGATCTATTTTTGACTGGTGTAGACCCTCTCATTTATCAATGTAAGAGGGAGTTGACTTCCGAATTCGAGATGAAGGACTTAGGATTGATGCAAACTTCGTAGGCTTGGAGGTCTGGCAAAAGCCAACTAAGATATTCCTTTCTCGAGGAAAATATACTGTGAAGCTGTTAGAAAGATGTGGCATGGTTGAATGCAAGTCAATGACTACACTGATGGAACTAAATTTCGAGAAGCTATGTGGAAGTGTTGCCGGTCTGGATTTGGCAAATCCTACTGAATATAGACAACTTGTGGGAGCTTTGATGTTCTTGGTGAACACACGACCAAACATATGCTTTGCTGTTGATACTTTGAGTCAATTTATGGTTGAGCTTCATCATATACATTGGGTTGCTGTAAAGAATCTTCTAAGATATCTTCATGGTACTATCAACTATGGACTGAGATACATTGCCGGGGATCTAAGACTACATGGATATACCGGTGCCGACTGGGCTGGCAGTGTGGTGGATAGAAAAAACACATCAGGGTGTTGCTTCTCTTTGGGGTCCGCTTCAATTTCATGGATGAGCCAAAAACAAAAGTTTGTTTCACTGAGCATTGCTGAGGCTGAATATATTGCAACTAGTATGGCTTGTTGTGAAGCCATTTGGTTGAGGAAGCTCTTCAGTGAGCTATTTCAGCATGCGCTGGATACCACTGTCATTTATTGTGATAATCAAAGTGGGATTCGCCTTTCAGAGAATCTCGTGTTCCACAACCGATCTAAGTATATTGATATTAGGTACCACTTTATTTGTGATATGGTACAATGAGGAGCAATGAGGCTCCAACACATCAGGACAGATGAACACGTTGCTGACATCCTTACAAAGCCTTTGGGGAAGGCCAAGTTTTAGATTGCAGAGAGAGACTTGGAGTCGTGGAAGGACCCTTCCATGAGGGTCCTGGTTGGACATTGAGCTCTGGGAGCTCCTGGGGCGTGGGGTACTTCTTGGAGCTATATGAGCATAGGGTGAGTGGTTCACCTTCCCTTATGGAGTACATACCCCAACATGTGAGCATAGGGTGAGTGGTTCACCTTCCCCTATAGAGTACTCTATATGAGAATAGGGTGAGTGGTTCACCTTCCCTGTGGATACCTCAACATACATGCTACCCTTGCAGTTTGGGACTTGTTACCACTCAAACTAGCAGGGGGCATAAAAGGGATTCCTAAAGGGACCACTGTTAGATCAAGGGCAACGATGGAGGCTTAGCCCACTGTCACTTCAACTAAGACTCCCTACTCTTTACGAACTTTCACCGATGGGAGGAGACCCGGTATATAGAAAGTCACTTGTGAAGGATGAATCAACCAATGGCTGTGAAGTGACCTTGATGATCCTTTTCCTAGAAGGGCGGTAAGAATAGAGCTTACTTGCTTTTTAAGCAAGGTACAAAGATTTCTAGGATAAGGAGGTGAGGATTTGAGGGTTAGGTTAGGGGAATATGCCTTGTAAAGGAGTTTCCCAATCCTAAAATTTTAATTGAACTTGACTTCTCAAATGGTTCTTGAAGAATTGACTTTTCAAAGGTGTGGGACCACACAGGGCCAAGTGGACCCAGCTTAAGTTAAGGGGAGAGAATCTAGCAACCAATGATGTTCTTAACCCATACGAGGAAGGGGAAAGGATCAAAGTGAGAATTTCCAATTAAACGTATCAAATTGATCCTAGGAGGTGTTAGCCTAGGGAATACCAGGGCAAAGTTTGATCTCAGAGCTAGGGCTTGGGTTATCTCACAACTCCATTGTCGGAATGGCTTCTTTGAGTGATCACCTATTGGAGGACCTGTTGACCCTGCCGCCTACACCTACCTACAAGTCAGTGAGAAAAGCCTTCAACCCCACAAGGTGTGGTTGGTGGCAGGGAATTCAGAGGAGGGGCTGTCACACTAATCCCAACTCTCTTTATTTGAGCTATCTCCTAGGTTAGCTAAGGGGGGTGGTCCCTAATGAAAAGTTAAGCTAAAAACAAAGATGCGAGTTTCTAGGAGAATTGTTAGAGTTAAATAGATTATTTATCTAAGATTTATAAGCAAAACCTGATATGAGCAATAGCCATAAACACATAAGATAAGCATGAAACATATAAACAACCAGTGCCTTCAAAGCATTGCTCTTTAAGAAATGAAAATTTTTATTTTATTTTTTATTTGCTTAGAATGAAGTCAAATGCTTTCAAATGAAAGAAGAAAATATGTGATAATTTTTCAAGATAGAAAATAAGCAAAGGGCCCAAGAAACCCCCTCTTGAGTAAATCTTTTGATGTCTTATGAGATTGCTGGCTTGAACAACTTGTGGGACCTTTGATATCCTTGGAGGTGACTATTCCAACCGAAGAAGTCCTCACGCTCCAATAGAGTTGGCAACCTGTCCTTAAATAACAAATGCTTGCAAACCAATTGTTAGTGCAAAAGAGACTTGGCATATAGAGACCAAGTTGAGCTTGTCATTGAACCGACAATGACAAGCTACAACGAGAGCACAAAATATACCAAGCCCAAAGGAGATTTGAGATAGCTGCAAATCTCTCCTCCCTAGACAATAATGCCTTCAGGCAAATGCACAAAGAAAAACAACTAGATAGCAAATGTAAAATCAAATGAATAATAACGTCAAACGACACAGGTATACCTCATGAACCAAAGAGTGCACAACAAGAGAAGCTAGTAACCCCAAAGACTTTTATTTATTTATATGAAAGATGAGTACAAAATCCAGCAGAGTCTCCGCAAGCCCAACAGCTCATTCTATCATTCAATATGAGAGCCAAAGGCTCATTTAAATAGAACTATGGGAGCCAATCCCAATGAAAAATGAAATGACAATTGTAACTTGATGACAATCCCAATGTAAAAACGAAATTGTACAAGTGGCTGATATCACTGTCCAATTGCTGGAGATAACTGCTGTTGCTGATCTCTAACTGGCTGTTATGAAAATCTGCGTGAATATATTGATAACCTGTGCGTGTCTCACTGCTGCCATGTGTTTCCAAACTGCTGTAGGTTGGCTACCTTTAAACTGCGGTTAATACTCTCTGCTAACTATGTGTATGGGCTGTTGCAAACAGCTGTGTATTGGCTGCCAACGTAAACTGCTGCGTATAAACTTCCTTTGGCTGGCAGTAACATATCCCTTTTGATCCCATTCGCTGATACGTATGTGAGTGGGAGACAAGTGGGAGTAAGTGGGGGACAATAACTGTCCCATGTGGCAGTTTTGCCCCACTCAAACCTTTCCAAATCCGTGAAATAAATGATGCACAAACTGCTGCGTATAAACCTCTTTGCTCCATGAGTTTTAGTGGGGGACAAGTGGGAGACAAAGTCTGTCCCATGTGGCAGTTTTGTCCCCACTCAAACCTTTCCAAATCCGTGACATTAAAACTGATTTTCTGATAATTCGTTGGCCTTTTTTTGACTGATTTGTTGACCTCCAAGGTGGATGCCATGTCACACAGTTTGTCCCCCACTAACTTTTAATGTGTACTACTTTATTTTCAACATGTTGAATTAAATCAAATTATTGAACTTTAGCCATACGTGACTTTTCATAAACTTTACGTGATGCCTTTGACCATTCTTTTTGACTTGCTTTGTCTTGAATTTTTGACTTGAGCCTGTTGTACCTTATGCGGTGGGTCCCACATGCCTTGCCACATCACCTTTGACTCTCCACATAATTTCCATGTCAAAATTTGACTTATTTTGACTTTGGAAAAATTTATAAATTTTTCCAATTATTCATTTTTTTGAATTTCTTCTTCATTTTTGCTACTGTCACTTGAAAAATCGGCTTTTGAGGGACTCTAAGTCATTTTTTGACCCCCAAAGTAGGCTCTAGGATGATGCTGGGCCTCTGAGGATGAATTTCGAGTGGTCATACGCCCCAGACATTTCCTAAGGCCACTTATTTATGCCATTACATAGAAAATAATTAAAAAATCCCGTTTTGCGGAAAATTTTTAACTATTAAAAAATCCTACTTAGACCTAGCCAAATTCCACGAAACTTTTCGTGTGATCTAGTATGGTAATATACATCGACCCTAGACACTAAGATGCGTCAGGGGCTCAATCTTCAAACCGTCACCTCGGCTTTGGGGTAAAAATGAGTGAAAAAATCCAGAGAATTATCCGCCTCTGAAAAAGAAGGGAAAAGAAGGGATAATTAACCGGATAAAAAAAACACTCCAAGGTGTACTCGTTTGCTGATCGAGTCCCACATCCTAGGCCTGTTACAAATTCAAGAAACATCATACTAGCATCACTTATTACAATTTCCCGTAGGGTGTGGAATCTGGGTACAAAGAAGAAATATGATGAGAAGATAGAAGGAGAGTTAAAAAACTCTATTGACTGATGACATCTGATGGTACAAGTGTCCTCTGGATCATCCTTGGGCATGGAGTCTTCACCAAATCATCAGGTGCTACCCCAGTAGTCAACACTTCCCACTGTTGAAACCTGATGAAAAGTTACTCCAAGATGTTGGTAATCCTAGAAGCGCAATGATTACAAGCTCCTTTTTAGGTACTATCTCATCTATTGCCTAGAGTTCATCTCTCATTCTAGCTATCCTTACAAAGAAGGAGGCCACAGTGTCGTCCTTTGTGATCTTTATAGTTTTTAGTTCATTCTTAAGACTTGCAATTTGACCAAGATTGTTGATTGTGAATAATTTGGATAAGGCCTCATACATATCTTGAGTGAAACCTATGTTGGATATATATGGGATGAGGTTATCCTTTATTCCATCCACTAGGCCTCATACAGCTGTTGAGTGAAATCTATGTTGGATATATATGGGATGAGGTTATCTTTATTCCATCCACCATTAGGGTCATGGCCGATATTTCTGTTTCTCTGAACTTTTCTTTTTCTACATCACTTGATTATTTGTAGGCTTCTTTACTTTTCCTTTGACTAAATCCAAGACTTTATTCTTCTTGAAGAAGAGATCTATCCTCTTTTTCCATGCCGTGTAATTGGATGCTCCTTTTAATTTGTTCTCTCCCTTCATTGAGTTAGACATTGTTCTTGAAGATGGTAGCCTTGAATTTTTATATGATCATTTTCCTCGATGACCTTTCTTCGAAAAAATCCTTATTCTCCTTTCAATAGATTTTCAGGCTGCCTTTTTTCTTCTTCTTCACCTTACCTCTGATACCATGTTGGAAAATCATAAAGGCAAAAATATTTTCTTTATGTTGATACTTGTGATATTCTTATGTTCTTATTAACTTTCTTGTGTTCTTCTTTTATCTTAGTTTATCAAGCAATTACCAATAACCATAACATGAAGATCAAAGGCACCAAATGTAGGTGGATGGCCAAGGCGAAACCCCTATCTAGGGGAAAACCCAATGAGCAACTCTTCCTTTAATAGTTTCGCGAGATGATCCAAGACCCCTGACCTAGACACAAACTTTCTCCAATCACCAAGTCAAACCTTCCCTTCTTTTGCAGATGATAACTTTCCAGTAACAACTTCGACCTTGCTGCAACAACTGGCAGTAGCAACTGAACTTCGACCTAGAAGTAACACTTCGACTTAGAAGCAACACTTCGACCTAGGAGCAGCAACAAAAACCCAACAACATAAGTAGAAACTTCGGCCCTTTCCAGCAGAATTTCAATCTCTCCAGCAACAGACCTTTGACCCCAGTAGCAACCCAGTAACTTCGTACGAATGAGAGAGAGAGAGAGATAGCCCAAAACTTCGACTTTTAGCCTTCTCCAACAATTCTTCTTCTCTAGGAATTTCACAATTTTTACTCTCGATATATAAGGGTTTGTTCATAAACCCTAATTTACCAAAACCTCAAGGTCTAGGAATACACAACCCTAAAGGACTAGGGTTTCCATAACAATACTAAGACTCCAAACATGGCATTATCATCAAAACCCCAAACATCAAAAGAATAATATTTTTTAGATTTCATCAGTAATCCTAAGTAGACTAGGGTTTTTCACATTAGCATACCCTTAGGTTAGGGTTTTACAGAGAACCTTTCCGGGTTCCACAAACATGATGCTTTTAGTGAGAGTAGATTTAATCTCCCAAATAAGAATCTTTAAGATTCAAAAGTAGACATAACACTCGTTAGTAATGTAAAGCAAATTTATTTGAATGAATGAATATACCTTTATCACGAAGAGAACAAGGCTTATGGTCTAAAACATACCTTTAAGTTATTTTCTAGACAAACCTTATAGGACATCAATAGAAATTCTATCATGCTTTGTCTTGTGAGATCTTCTCCATAGCCCTTGAGCATATCAACAAGTTTTTCCTAAACAAGGAAAATATAAAAAGAAATGTTATTAGCATCTAATATCAACACATCTAGATAAGAGAAGGAAACCAAATATAAAAGGATAATACAAGGAATAAGATACTTATCTTTGAAAAATGGTGAGAGCTCCCTCTCAATCCAATCTCTAGGGATACCTATAACTTTTAAGAATTCAAAAATATTTTTCCAAAGCATGTTAAACCTACAAATATTAGAAATCAAAGCATAAAGGTAAATAATTCAAAACTTTAGAGTAGAAGGATAGAATCCTTAAGAGTCCCTAGCAAATAAGTCTTTGACCTCAAATTCTTTCTTCTTGTTTTTCTTTGGTGATCCTTCATCAACAACATTTGCATGTTGCCTTTCTCTCTTCTTATTTCTCGATTCTTAGGACAATCGCTTCTATAGTGACCCATCTTGTGATAATTTTAGCATTCAATCTTGGATAGGTCTACCTTCCTTCTAGATCCTTTAGATTTCTTGAAGGTTTCTTTCTTCTTGTGATGAGCGGAATAGGCATTTGAAACTTTCTCCTCTTCATTCTCTTTGTTGCTTACTAATGAAATTTTGACTTGTTCTTGACTACATGCATTCCATAATTGTTCGAATGTAGGAGTTTCCTTCCAACTGTTGAAACCTGATGAAAAGGCACTCCAAGATGTTGGTAATCCTAGAAGTGCAGTGATTACAAGCTCCTTTTTAGGTACTATCTCATCTATTGCTTAGAGTTCATCTCTGATTCTAGCTATCCGTACAAAGAAGGATGCCACAGTGTCGTCCTTTGTCATCTTTATAGTTTTTAGTTCATTCGTAGGACTTGCAATTTGACCAAAATTCTTGATTGTGAATAATTTGGATAAGGCCTCATACATATCTTGAGGGAAACCTATGTTGGATATATATGGGAGGAGATTATCCTTTATTCCATCCACTAGGCCTCATACATCTGTTGAGTGAAATCTATGTTGGATATATATGGGATGAGGTTATCTTTATTCCATCCACCATTAGGGTCATGGCCAATATTTCTGTTTCTCTGAACTTTTCTTTTTCTACATCACTTGATTCATTTGTAGGCTTTTTTACTTTTCCTTTGACTAAATCCAAGACTTTATTCTCCTCGAGGAAGAGATCTATCCTCCTTTTCCATGCCTTGTAATTGGATGCTCCTTTTAATTTGTTTTCTCCCTTCATTGAGTTAGACATTGTTCTTGAAGATGGTAGGCTTGAATTTTTATATGATCCTTTTCCTCGATGACCTTTCTTCAAAAAAATCCTTATTCTCCTTTCAATAAATCTTCACTGCCTTTTTCCTTCTTCTTCACCTTACCTCTAATACCATGTTGGAAAATCATAAAGGCAAAAATATTTTCTTTATGTTGATAATTACTTGTGATATTCTTATGCTCTTATTAACTTTCTTGTGTTCTTCTTTTATCTTAGTTCATCACGCAATTACCAATAACCATAACACGAAGATCAAAGACACCAGATGTAGGCGGACAACCAAGGCAAAACCCCTATCTAGGGGAAACCCAATGAACAACTCTTCCTTTAATTGTTTCACGGGATGATCCAAGACTCTTGACCTAGACACAAACTTTCTTCAATCACCAAGTGAACCCTTCCCTTCTTTTGCAGATGATAACCTTCCAGTAACAACTTCGACCTTGCAGCGACCAATGTTGTGAAAATCGCGATTGGGATTAAATCGGCGCAGGGAACAAATCGGAACAAATCGGAAAAATCGGGAAAAAATCGGGAAAAAATCGTTTGGTACAAAAATATTCATTTTTTCTTTTTCTTTTTTTTTTCAATTTTTTTAATATCTAAACCATCTACAACATAAAATAAATACATTGACACAAAAATATGATAAAAAAACTTATATATAAGATGTTTAATATCATTTCTAGCGCTAAAATCACACATAACATTGAATCATGTCCTGAATAGTAAGTCCTGACTCCTGAGTCCCAACTCAGCCTCAAAATATCAATAAAAAATATGATAATGTATCTCATCATGTCATAATGTCATATACAATAAAATGAAAGTCTAATCCTATTGATTTCCTCTCCCCTCTTGCGAGAAAAATGCCACAGCTTTCCCTTTCCCTCTCGATGTAGATGCTGGTGCCTGTGCTGGTGGAGAGGGCAGTGGAGTCTGATGTGCTCTGAAGCTGAAGAAAACTAGAAGTAGGAGCTATAGGAGGTAGACCACGTCCTCTACTGGTGGCAGGGGTAGCCCGGGCAGGTGGTGTCACCTGGAAACATTACAATCTCCCAGTCTTGAAATCTTGAAAAACTGATAAGTGTGCTGTTTTAAATGAAATCTAAAATTCTCCTTTCTCCATATGAAATCCAATGAGGCTGGAACCACTCTCAAACATCCTGAGTCATTTCATGGTAATGTTAAAAATGTAAGTAAAAGGATGAAAATGAAGATTAAGGAGAATGTCACTTTTACTTTAAGAATTTAACATTACCATGAATAGCATATCCATACTAGGGCCTAGACTTGATCATTAAGCTGCCCCACTCACAAATTATTTGTTTATTTCAAATGAGCAATTGAAAAACCAAAAAAAAAGCTTATAAAATTGTGCTGCCCCGACCCACCACGATTTTTTCTTAAAAAATCGTGATTTTTTGGTAAAAATCGCGATTTTTTTCAGTAAAAATCGGCAAAAAAATTTTTAGGTGATTTTTTCGTATAAAAATCGCGATTTTTTGGTAAAAATCGTGATTTTTTTTTTCAGTAAAAATCGGCAAAAATTTTTTTAGGTGATTTTTTCGTATAAAAATCGCGTTTTGATCAACGAAACGAAAAAATTGCGATTTAATTGCGATTTTCACAACACTGGCAGCAACAACTAGCAGTAGCAACTGAACTTCGACCTAGAAGCAACACTTCGACTTAGAAGCAACACTTCGACCTAGAAGCAGCAACAAAAACCCAACAACAGAAGTAGAAGCTTCGACCGTTTCCAGCAGAATTTTAATCTCTCCAACAACAGACCTTTGACCCCAGTAGCAACCCAGTAACTTTGTACGAATGAGAGAGAGAGAGAGAGAGAGAGAGAGAGAGATAGCCCAAAACTTCGACTTTTAGCCTTCTCCAATAATTCTTCTTCTCTAGGAATTTCACTTTTTACTCTCGATATATAAGGGTTTTGTTCATAAACCCTAATTTACCAAAACCGCAAGGTCTAGGAATACACAGCCCTAAAGGATTAGGGTTTCCATAACAATACTAAGACTCCAAACATGGCATTATCATCAAAATCCCAAACATCAAAAGAATAGTATTTTCTAGATTTAATCAGTAATCCTAAGTAGACTAGGGTTTTTTACATTAGCATACCCTTAGGTTAGGGTTTTACAGAGAACCTTTTCAGTTCCACAAACATGATGATTTTAGTGAGAGTAGATCTAATGTAATGATTAATCTCCCAAATAAGAATCTTTAAGATTCAAAAGTAGACATAATACTCGTTAGTAATGTAAAGCAAATTTATTTGAATGAATGAATATACCTTTATCACAAAGAGAACAAGGCTTATGGTCTAGACTCTAAAACATACCTGTTGACTACTTGAAGTAGCCACCTGATGATTAGTGAGACTCCATGCACCACGTGATCCCGGGACACTGTAACCATCAGATGTCATCAGTCAACAAAGTTTTTTTAACTGCTACTTCTGATCTTCCATCAATCTTTCTCTTTTGTACCCAATTTCCACAGCCCTGAGGGGAATTGGTAATAAGGAATGCTAGATGGTGAGTTTCTTGAATTGTAACAGGCCTAGGATGTGGGACTCGATCAGTCAACCGAGTAACACCTTGGAGTGTTTTTTAATCCGGTTAAATTATCCCTCTTTTCGAGGTGGATAATTCTCTGGGATTTTTTCACTCATTTTTACCCAAAGCCGAGGTGACGGTTTGAAGATGAGCCCCTGACACATCTTAGTGTCTAGAGTCGATGTATATTACCATACTAGATCACACAAAAAGTTTCGTGGAATTTGGGTAGGTCTAAGAAGGATTTTTTAATAGTTAAAGATTTCCCGCAAAACGGGATTTTTTAATTATTTTCTATGTAATGGCATAAATAAGTGGCCTTAGGAAATCTCTGGGGCGTATGACCACTCGAAACTCATCCTCAGAGGCCCAACATTCTTCTAGAGCCTACTTTGGGGGTCAAAAAATGACTCAGAGTCCCTCAAAAGCCGATTTTTCAAGTGACGGTAGCAAAAATGAAGAAAAATTCAAAAAAAATTGAATAATTGGAAAAATTTATAAATTTTTCCAAAGTCAAAATAAGTCAAATTTTGACATGGAAATTATGTGGAGAGTCAGAGGTGATGTGGCAAGCATGTGGGACCCACCAAGAAAGCCACAACTCAAGTCAAAGTTTCAACAGAAAGTCAAAGTGCCAAGCAAGGGAAATGGGCCAGCGTTGAGTTCATATGTATGCTTAAAGTTCATTTTTATTTAATGGTATGTATTAAAGTGTAAAGTTAAATGAATGGGGAGGGGACCCACTTCTCTTCCTATTTTGAATACGTATAACTCAATGAATTATGCACATGCCAAAATAACTCAGCCAATCATCAGTTTGGATACATGCTGGCCCAATCAAACTTCAACAGCAGTCAACAGCAGTCCGTATGCAGGCAGTTAAAGCAGTTCACGCTGGCCCACTCAAAGCTCCACGCAGCAAAGGTATTTAACGTGGGCAGTCAAACAGTATTTAACGTGGGCAGTCAGAGCAGTTACATGGTCAGCACAGCAGTTCAAAGGGCAGTCAACAGCAGTTCACGTTGGCAGCCGAGCTCAGCATATTCAACAGCCCATACGCAGAGTTCTAACGCAGTTGTCAAGGGGATATACGCACAGCTAATTGGCAGTGGTTGATTTGAATTTGTTTGATGGCTGATTTAGTGGGATATTGCTCCCACTCATCTCCACAATACTTAACACATGGCAGCCTCATAAAATCAAACAGCAGCTCAAAGAGATATTCGATGGACACCTACAACAGTCCTCTAAGCCACTTGTACAAATTCGTTTTTACATTGGGATTGTCATCAAGTTACAATTGTCATTTCATTTTTCATTGGGATTGGCTCCCATAGTTCTATTTAAATGAGCCTTTGGCTGTCATATGGCATCATAGAACGAGCTGTTGGGCTGGCGGAGACTCTGCCGGATTTTGTACTTACCTTTCATATAAATAAATAAAAGTCTTTGGGGTTACTGGCTTCTTTTGTGGCGCATGCTTTGGTCAACAAAGGTATACCTGTGTCGTTTGATGTTATTATTCATTTGATTTTATGTTTGCTATCTAGTTGTTTCTCTTTGTGCATTTGCCTGAAGGCATTATTGTCTAGGGAGGAGAGATTTGCAGCTATCTCAAATCTCCTCTGGGCTTGGTATATTTTGTGCTCTTGTTGGAGCTTTTCATTGTCGGTTCAATGACAAGTTCAACTTGGTCTCTATATGCCAAGTCTCTTTTGCACTAACAATTGGTTTGCAGGCATTTTTTTTATTTAAGGACAGGTTGCCAACTCTATTGGAGTGTGAGGACTTCTTCGGCTGGAGTAGTCACCTCCAAGGATATCAAAGGTCCCACAAGTTGTTCAAGCCAACAATCTCATAAGACATCAAAAGATTTATTTAAGAGGGGGTTTCTTGAGCCCTTTGCTTAGTTTCTATCTTGAAAAATTATCACATATTTTCTTCTTTCATTTGAAAGCATTTGACTTCATTCTGAGCAAAAAAAAATATAAAAAATAAAAAGTTTTTCATTTCTTAGAGAGCAATGCTTTGAAGGCACTGGTTGTAATTGTTTTTCATGCTTATCTTATTTGTTTATGGCTATTGCTCATATCAGGTGTGTTTATAAATCTTAAATAAACAATCTATTTAACTCTAACAATTCTCCTAGAAACTCGCATCTTTGTTTTTTTTTTAGCTTAACTTTTCATTAGGGACCACCCCCCTCAGCTAGCCTAGGAGATAGCTCAAACGGAGAGAGTTGGGATTAGTGTGACAACCCCTTCTCTGAATTCCCGGCCACCAACCACACCTTGTGGGGTTGAAGGCTTTTCTCATTGACTGGTAGGTAGGTGTGGGCGGCAAGGTCAACATCTTCTGGCACCGTTGCTGGGGACAAGCTTTCTTGTACCTGGGAAATCGACTAACCTTTTGATTTTAGCATTTTGAGCTTTAGATTTAGATTCTTGTTCAAGTGGCGACTCCACTCAATCCAAATTTTGCAAGAGTCTCTACCAAGAGAAATTCAAGTGGTCTAGTTAGCCCCTCTCCTGATCCTGAAAGGGTTTTTAGAGAGAGGTTGAATAGACTTTCTCGTAGTAGAGCTCTTGCTAGTCTTGGGCAAGAGGCTATTTCTGATATTCATTTTCTTTTTCAAGAACAAGTAGAGCCTAACATCATGAATGATCTTTTTGCTCCTTGTGACTTCACTAACATAAATGGCTATCCTCACAATATCCCTGACAAGGCTATTGAAAAGTTTCCTTCTTTTCAAGGTAACAATGCCATTAGTGCTACATCACATGTGAAAAACTTTAATGTTTGTATCTTTAAATGGTGTAACACTGCTAATTATGAGGATGTGAAGATGAGGCTTTTTGTTTTATCTTTAAAAGAGGATGCTCTTGATTGGCTCACTGAGCAACCTGCTAACTCATATGACTCTTTACAAGCCATTCTGACTGCTTTTTTAAATAAGTTTGGAGAG